>JAOUZG010030883.1:1382696-1409818 GCA_026289955.1 Argiope argentata | reverse complement strand
TAATTAAACAATGCTCTTCCGAATTATAAACACGCTATCTACCAATAAGTAATTGGGTACCAGTGATAGGGGAGATAAACACAATTTATTCATATTCAACTGTTGGTATAGACAACAACAGCCTTAACCCTCCGAGTCATGTTTTCACAAATGTTTAGAAGATGGGTAGTTGTATTTTCTTCCACTCAGCTGGTAGAAGACAGGTAAGTTCTTTCATCGATTTTGGACGGCTGCTGCATCCCTTTATTCAGCGATCCTACTGGTCCCAGAGGTTTTTCTAAAGGAATCAAGTCTGGACTCCGGGAAGGTCAATCCAGTTCACCCTATAGTCATCAAACCAAACCATGGTGAAACTCGCAACAAGACAAATGACGTTGTAATCCTGGAAATAACAAAGACCCAACCCGTAAAATTGCCCCAGCGCAGGAAGCACTTTGTTATCTAGAACAGTGGAGTTGGAGTCGCCGTTGAATTTACCATGAATTGGGATCAAAAGTCTCAGTCTATACCACTAGAAACATCCCCAAGCCATAACCCCACTTCCATCAAACTTGATTGTAGGCACAATGTATTCTGCCAAAAGGTATTTTCTATGCATGCATCAAACCCTCTATCATCTGATAGGTATAGATTAAACCTTGATTCATCACTCTAGAGAACCTGTTTCCACTCGTTCACAGCCCAACTTTCTCGTGCTTTGTACCACCTGAAGCAAGCAACGCGATTGGATTTTGTACTCAAAGTCTTATGGACCATGGAAACCAAGCAAATGTACTTTCGTGCGGATGGTATTTATTGAAAAAAATAGACCTTTATGCTTGCTTGAACTTCTGGAGTATGTGGGCCATCGTGTTGCGGTTTTACTAATTTCTCTGGAGAATCCTCACTTACCTTCCATTTCTTAATCACAAAAGCTGTTTATGAAGGTAAAATGTCCTACAATTGAACTTTTATGAATTTCACTCTTTTCGTAATGGGAAGACAAAATGTCACTGACCGAAAACATACAAAATACTATGTAGTGGTCCCAAAACAGCAAACGACAAATCTATACCTCCTACATAAACCAATAAGCACTCCATCCATTCTCCACTCAGTCAAAATATAAATAAAAACTAAGAGCAAAATAAATCATGACCTTTTAAAGGATGTCCAGTATTCTCGAATAAGCGGAACACGTGTAAATGCTTATAAGTTTAAATACCATGGATAAAGTAAAAAATAAAGTTCAGTACCGAAAGTGTATATTAATCCTTTGCACTCCGATTTTGCCTCCGACTCACCATTCAAGATTGTGCATCATTTTGACGTTTTATTTATTTATTTTTCAAATTTGTTAAAAAAGCCTACATCATGGTTATGAGTTGTAGATTAATTTTTCAAAGAATTGACTAAAGAATTATGTGTATTTATTTTTCATAGCAATAAGCAAATCTTTGCATTAGGTGAATAATTTTGCATCTAATTATTTTTCGGAGTGCAAAGGGTTAAAGGTCAATACCTCTGTGAGATATACTTCAAAATTATCGCGGGTTTTAATCGCCGTCTAGTGCTGTTCCATTTAAAATGTTTAAATAAAACGTTTAAAATTGAAATCACATTACGTAATCATGAGCTCCTGGAATGGAAAACGTTGATCTCATATACGATACCGAGAGCCGTGAAGGGAAATCGTGTGATCGCAATACGTAATCATGGTCCTGAACGGGTTAATTAACACTTCAAAGCTAAAATTCGATGCCATTCAGATAAATGCTCTGTTTTATTTTATTGTATAACTTCTCACCATTCTTGAAATGTCATTTTTTTCTTCTTTTTCAGCAAGTGATGAATATCAAAGACAATGACAGTCTTGCTGCACATTTAGCCGCTGAAGTTCAGGCGGACCTTTTAATCCTCATGTCAGACGTGGATGGCATCTACACATTACCACCTGGCCAAGATGGCGCTCGCTTTTTGTATAGCTACTGTCCGTCATTGGACGGTAATATTGTGTTCGGTGAGAAGTCCGGAGTAGGACTTGGGGGCATGGAATCCAAGGTGAGGTTTTGTTATCCAATACTTCAATGAAATATTAAGCAAACTGTGTTATACAGTGCCTGTATTTAATGAAGAAAATATTATCATATTTCTATATTATAAATATGTATATATTCCCCGATCGTACAATTATCCATGAATTGCTTAGTCCAAAAAGATATAAGTGCAAATATTTTTGCACATTTCAGTAATTAAAAAAAATCTATATTTTGATATTACTTCTGCCATTCACATTTCTGCTTCAGTTTCATATTTTCTTCCTTTTTTAGAATTTTTTTTGTCCCAGAGTATGGCCGGTATTTCACCATAACTATAGTTAAAATTTGTTTCAAGTATTTGTTCACCGGAAATATTGATTGTTTTAACAATTGAATTCTTATGTGAAGCTTAGCTTTAGTGATTCTCTTAATAAAGCATTGTTAACATCAAACTTAGTAGATATAGTACACTCCGGAGTATTTGGCCTAATGTGGTAGAAAAATAGTCTGGAGCTTTATGAACTCATTTCTTTGCCCACCAATACCAAAAGACAAAATTTTAAAACCAAAACTGTTATAATAAGTATTTTCTTAATTATTATTAAGTTCTATGCCCTCTGTTTATCTCAAGCTATATAGAATGAGAACGCGGAATCATAGTAGAAATTGCCGGTAACGTATCGAGTTAAAATAAAAAGTTCTGTATAGGTAATTTATGTATATTTGTATACTGCACTGCGTGTTTCAAGAATTTATTAGAGAAAAAGTAAGGTAAAGGTTATAAACTGTTCGCATTTTTAAATTAATTCTGTGATGCTTAAATTAAATGCAAGAAACTTAAATCATTTTCGTAAATCGTAGGTCTAATTCGAAAGAAAATAGATTCAAACTGATTTTATTTTTTATTGATAAATGATTACATTGATATGAAAAGGTAACTTTACAATATGAATCACATTTTTCTTCACAGTTTTAAGCTTTCGAAAACGTTCGTAATAGATATCAGTGGCAGCAATTGAAGTCCGTTACAAAATGGCGGCACAACGAGCAGAACGCTGCTCTTTTCCTGTTGCAACCTTTATTTTACATATGTTATGTAGGATGATCGTAGCGAACATCTGCTACGATCCTCCTTGCCTCGGCAATGTTGCCAATTGAATGCCTTGCCTTGATCATTTAATTATGATAAAAGAAAACTAGGCCGGATAATCGTGAACTGGATACTCGAGGGTGTACTGTATTTAAAATTTGAAAAAAAGATGTAATGACGAAAACGTTCTATTTAAGTAAAAGCCTGCTGATGGTATAAGATTAAGTAGAATTATTCAGTATATTTTTGACTTATTAACAAAAATGTTTCATAATTTAGCCAATATTTTATTAGATTTTTTTTTGTTAGTTAAATGGAAGATTTGGTAGACTACAGTAAAGTAACAGAACTTCATGGTAACAGATAAACATTGTTTATATGTATTAAGTTATAATACATGATAAGACACGAAGATAAATATTTCTGTGAACAGCTCTCAACAGTTTAAGTTTCTTCACAATAGTGGAAAATATACTTGCAAATCACAGCGGATTTTTCAATTAGGAAAAATTGAGCAACATCAACATTTATAATCTACTGAAAATCAAAATGATATAAAAATAATTTTTGTCGTGTAGCAATTTCCGAAATAGAAATATCTCAAAATTGTATTTGATCATTAATACAATAATAATGTACTGAAGTACACATTATCATCCTTCAATGTATGTATGACGCAAATCGTAGGTTTAGATCAATTTATCTGATCTGTAGATACTTGACAGACACATATATATTGTATTTATTATTAGCAGTTACAGTAAGGCTTCACATTTGTAATAAAATGTTGAACCATAAAATAAAACGGTGTAATGATTAAGCAATAACGTATCATAAACTCCATGTTGTTTTGACTTTTTACCAGTATTGTTAGAACATTGTGTTATTTTTATGATTGAATGAGTGAAACATTTATTTCTTAAATTACTGAACCTTTCAAAGCCATTAGTCGTTACGAATTTTTTTTTTAAAAAATATTCTTTGTTTTAAGTTAAGTTATTTAATATTCTTCTCTCTACAATCTATGCTCCAAATTTTTCCTATAACTATATTGAAAGGAATGTAGACCTTGTGAAAAATAAATAGTAATTGTCTATATATTTTTAGGTTCGCGCTGCCAGCTGGGCCCTAGAACGTGGAATTGCCGTGGTCATTTGCAATGGTACAGATGAACACGCTGTCAGCCGAATTGTTCAAGGGAGAAGAATCGGGACTTTCTTCACAGACCACAAAAGCCTAACAGTTACAGTGGAAACACATGCAGTTAATGGTATAATCATACTTTTGCTGAATTTAAACAAGCACGATATATTTTTGAAAACTTTTTATTTAATATGACTTGTTTGTAAAAATACCAATTTGCTCTCAATTTTTAATTTTTTAAAAATAATGTACAACAGATTTAAAAATTTCTGCACGTGATTGTTGTCTACATTCTATTAATAATTTGAGAACTTAGTCGATTAATTTAATTAAATTTTTATTCAATATAAATGGCGTCCTGCAAGTTTGAGAAAAATTGATCTCAGAATTCCACAAAATTTAAAATATTTAATAATAGAAAAAACAAAACAAAAAATCGAATAAAAAAATACCTTTTAGTGGACTAATGAAAGGATTTCTAAATTTTTTTGTTAAGTTTAGTTGAAACAAATTTCAACTAACAGGAAATTCTTTCAGAATAATACCAAATGAATGCCAAAATTTATTTCATTTGATAGTAAGAGAATATTCCATTTCAATGCTCATAATTTGTCGAAAATTTTTGTTTTTTGGATTAATATTTATTGAGCAGTTATTCTCTGAAAATGACCTAAAGTTTGTGATAACACTTTCTTTGGCTCTTAAGAGCGAGTTGAAGTATAAATGAAGTTTCCAAATAACAAAAACAATTAATCAACTTGGAACAGCAAAAAGTGTCAAATCCCTACTTTTTTTTATCGAGAAAATTCATGTTTCGATCGAAGATTCGTCATTAAATGAGACTCTTCTTGGAGAAATTTGTACGCCAAAGAAATTTCATGCTAAATTATCATATTCATAGACTAATTCTTAGAACTGTAGGTAGTCCTAGAGTTGCTTTACAACGGGACGTTAATATAACTAAACTAAAACTTAGAGCTTTAAGTTACTCTTTACATGAATAATTACCACTTCCGGTAAAATGACGAATATAGCTCGTCATTGAAATTTCATGCAACATAGCAGAATGACGAGTTATACTCATCATGTAACCAATGTTGCTGTTGAATATGATAATAAATTCGGTTTAAAATGTCTTTTATTACACATGTTGAACTTTGTTACATGTGCACACATATGTTGCACTTTTATTACATATATTGACATCATAGATCACTATCATATATTATTTAGATTATTTTGGCACAAGTCACGGTCAAATTATCTTTGGACAGTGAATTTCATTCTTATAAACATATAACTTGGACATTTGTCCTACTAAAGGAAAAGCTCATTTTGAAGTAAACACCATAAGAGTAATGCATATTGAAGATCCATACGTGCTATTATCTATTTATAAATAAAGACGGAATAATTCGGGAATTGATCATTGTCTATAAGCAATTCTTATTTCCATTCATTTTTCTTTTTGAATGTTCGTGGATTTTGTGAAAAAATTTCTACTCTTCTTTCAGCCAGGAAAGGCAGCAGACGATTGCAAGAATTATCCGGTGACCAACGAGCAGAAATAATTTATCATCTTGCCGAGCTCCTCCAAAATCGCAAAGAACAGATTCTTCAAGCTAATGCTAAAGATTTGCGGCTAGCTGAAGAATCGGGTAAGAAAAATTACTTCATTCCAAATATTTCAGTTATTTTCAAAATTTTAATCTAATATATATAAAAAGAATTTGTTTGTTCGTATTTTATGCCCTGCAATACCGTTCATCCGATTGCGATAAAATTTGGCAAATTATTGCTTGCACATACACTAAAGTTATAGGCATTTATTTTGAACACAATACAAGTTTCAGACAAAACATTTCCAACGTTTCTATGATAAAATTATTTAAAAAGTGACAATTAACAATCGACAAAAGAAATAAGTTAATTTGAGCTTCTCAAACAAAGCAGAAACGGAAAGCGAAGAAGTAAGTTGCTTTCTTAGCGAAGTATAACTACAGCTCCCTGGAAGCCGCTATCTTTTTGAATCTTATATTAATCTTCCACATGCATCCTATTAAATTATCCTATATATATATATATAGCTTTGAAACTGTAAATATTTTCTTGAAACTGCTTGTCAATTAAAGCAAACAAATCTTTATAGGCTTAGCAGCTCCACTTCTGTCACGTCTTACTTTGACACCAGATAAAATCAACAGTTTAGCTGATGGCTTAGGACAGATAGCCGATGCCTCTCACACAGTTGTGGGGAGACTATTGAAAAGAATTAAAATAGCAGATGGAATGGAACTCCATCAGCAAACAGTGCCAATTGGTGTGCTCCTTGTGATTTTTGAATCTCGTCCAGATTGTCTGCCTCAGGTATATATATATATTCTATTATTACAGCTGCAAGTATCAAATTTTGGTTTAGATTTTAATTAGATTATTAAATTTAAAATAAACTATCAACCAATAAGTAATTGGACACCTGGGATAAAAGAGATAAAAGTAATTTATTCATATTCAGTAATTGATAGAGATTCAACCTGAGGCAATTATAGCCTTAAACCTCCGGGGAACACTTTCCACAAGTGTTTGCTTCATTGACAGTGGTGTTTTCTTTCACTCGGCTTCAAAACTTGTAAGTTCTTTCACCAATTTTGAACAGTTGCGTGGCCAAATTCAGAGGTACACCCTTAATTCGGTGATCCCACTCGTCCCAGGGGTTTTCTACAGGATTCAGGTCTGGATTTTGGGCAGGCCTGTCAAGTAGGTTCACTCCATCGTCGTCATACCAATTCACAGTGGACCTCTCAGCTTGACAAATGGTATTATCATCCTGTAAATAACAATGATCCAACCGATAAAATTGTCCCAGCGTAGGAAGCATATTGCTATCTAGAATAGTGGTGTAGGAGTCGCTATTGAATTTACCATGGATTAGGATCAAAAGTTTCAGTCTAATCACTTGAAACATCTCCAAATCCTAATTCCAATTCCGCCAAACTTAACTGCAAGCACAATACATTCTAGCAAAAGGTTTTCTCTATGCGTACACTAAACCCATTCTCTGCCATCCGATTGCTATCGATCGAACCTTTTCATCACTCCAGAGAATCTATTTCCACTTCTATAAGGTCCAATTTTGACGTATTTTGCATTACCTTTTTGCAAGCAGCGTGGTTGGATTTTGTACTGAAAGGCTTATGGACGCCAACATGACCATGGAAACCAAGCAAATGTACTTCCTCGTGGATGATATTTATTGATACAATATTCCTGGAAGCTTGTTTTAACTCCTGGAGTATGTAGGCCATCGTGGTGTGGCTTTTACAAATTTCTCTGGAAAATCCTTACTTACCTTCCACTTCTTAATTATAAAAGCCAGTGTCAATTTTGGAACGTTTAACTCACTAGGTATGACCTTTAAAAATCGGCAGTTTCAATGATATCCGATAATTACTTCTTTATTGAAGTCAAACAGCCCTGAATTTCGTGGTATCTATATGCGATTAATGACAATGCTATTTTCTACAGGATATTTTAGTACAGAAGGCATGGTGTAGATCAGGGCAGCAGCCATCTTCATTGGCATGGGTGTCCAAATACTTATAGATACTGTATATCTTTCCGAAGTCACCGCAGCAGTCGAAAGATAAACATTTACTAACTTCTTTGTATGACTTCAGAAAATATAACATTCGCCTATTCACAACTAAAAGAAGAATTATTAATGTATGAAATAGTTAATAAAACATGAGGTTAATTAAATTACTTTTGAAATATATTCAGTCATATTAGTTTCACTACAAATATGCAAAACCCACCTAATTAAAACCTTTCGCTAATTTTCTTCAAGAAATTATTACCGTATTTTATGAGAAAATTAATTTTTACTAACAATTATAAGACACATAATCGCAAATCTTATCAATTTTTTTCGTTTCAAAGGAATGAATAATAGTTTTCCTACTTTTACCGAAGGGGTCATTTTGACCATTCGAATAAATATTGAATACATATACTTATATTTAAATATGTAACGGCTTGATAGTGCTTGATATAGAAATAAGTATGCATTAGTAAAATGTGTGTACATAAACAGCAAGAAGACGTAGACGAAAGTCAGTCAAATAGAAACTATTATAGGTTATTAGTAAGAAGATATGAGAGTCAATGCTTTGGTAGAGGAATAGATGACCTTAAAAACTTATATTAGAAAATGAGCACTTTTTTTCGTCAAAAAACACAGAGGAAATGCCTTTTTATCATACTACATCTCAACAAATATACTAAAAATATAAAATTTTCTTCTCCTTTAAATAGGTACATGGCAACTCATGGTAAACCTAGTGTAAAGAAATGGTTTAGTAAAAAAATAGTAAAGGTTCCTCTACAAAACTAGATGAGGAAATATGTGAATTTTAGTCACATTTTTACTGTTGTACTTATCCAGAAGAAGGGGTTTTTCATTTCTAGCAGTTGGGATTCAACGAATTCTAAGCTAAAGATGGGTACATTTTTTCGTCCCTGTGTTGTATTGCCTCGCCTCGACTAATAAGAAATTACAGTTGCTGTGTATTTCCAAAGAAAGTTATTTTTGTCCTTTTAATCTATCTATAATTTTAATCAAAAGTTATTGGTGTAACAAAAAAAATATTGTCTCTATAACAAAATAAGATTTTTTTTACTTCTTCTCGTTATATGTGACCTTGAAATGTAAAATAAAAGCACTCATGTTCATGATGCTGCTCCTTAATGCATAAAAGAAATTTCTGAATATTGATACTATTTCTATAATGTTATTCTCCTCTGAATTAGACCTCTTGGTAAACCTAGAATTTAAGTTAAACTAAACTTCAACACACATTAATTTAAATAATTACAATCAACAGCTGACTACTGGAGGGTATATATCAAATATTTTTTAATTAAAATATTGCTTTAAATTCATTAAAGTTATGAGGTAGATCGTTGCAATTTAAACAAAGTCTGTAAGAGACAATCGAATGTCATCTTGCGATAATTGTCAGGTTTCAAGATTGGATTCTAGAAAGTTTCTTAGAAATAATATTTCACGCGGTATTAAACAAAAGAAGCCCTAAATGAATTAAAAGATTGTTACTACCCGTAGGGCTGCTGATAATTCAGCCTTCTATTTTTTTAAACTTTGAGTTAACTCCATAATTATTTATGACACTTAATGTGTAGTTTCTCATTGAAATTTCCATTTGAATAGGTTGCTGCTTTGGCCATTAGTTCCGCAAATGGGCTGCTGTTGAAAGGTGGCAAGGAAGCAAATCACACGAATGCTTACCTCATGAAATTGGTCGAAGAAGCCTTATCCATACATGGTGCAAGCGAAGCTATCTCACTTGTAAGTTTTCACTTGTTTATATTAGTACAGGAAAATCATTATCTACACTGTACACTTCCGAGTATTCGGTTCGCGACTTTCCGACTTCAGTACTATCCGTCCTAGTTTTCTTTTATCCTCATTAAGTGAGGAAGACAAAGTATTGCATTGCGTCTGCTAGGAGCTAAAATATATAAGCAGTCATCTATTAAGAACTTTTCAAAAAAGAAGTGTGAATTTTGACTCTTATCTTAGGACTACCTGTTCATATTTGTGTAATCATTTATCAGTAAAAAATAAAATCAGTTTGAGTCAATTTTCTTAATAATCAGGCCAACGATTTACTTTAATGCTTTGATAATGTTTCCAGCATTTACATTAATCATAACCGAATATATATTAAAATGGGAATAGTTTTTATCCTTTAACTTACTTTTTCACTAATAAATTCTTGACAGGTGCACTATGGGATATAAAACTACATAAAACACCAGTAGAGAGCCTCCCACACAGCTCAAAACAATTAGGGAGCACATGGTTTTAACAGAATTACGCAAAGATGTCTACCAATAAGTAACATAAAATGAATCATCCTTAAATTATAGCCTGCCAGGAAAAGGAAGAAGAAAACTTTATATGCAAATCAAAGTTCATGATGTCAAAAACCAGAAAAAGGAGATAAGGACAGAAATCGGGATGTTGCAGAAACGTATGTTTTATTGCCGTAACTGTGAAATTTGATTGCGCAGTCTTTCTGTTTTTGGGACAAGCTTATGAGAATGTATGAACAACGTGGTTTACCGGAATCCATTGCAATGGCGTGTCATAGGCCGACTGTCGCGAACGCTGTTGGAGTCGCCAGAAAAGTTGTTGCAAGGCAGTGGAATCGATTCCAAGAAACAGAAAATGTTAGACGTCGACCAGGGCAAGGTCGGCCACGCGCCACTACAGCAACTGATGACCTGTATATACGGTTAACAGCCCGTCGAAACAGAGCAGAGAATGCTACTCAGCTGCAAAGACAGTTGTTCTAGGCAACAGGACGAAAGGTGTCCAGCCAAACAGTACGTAACAGGCTTCATGGGGGAGGGCTCTACGCACGTAGGCCAATAGTCTGCATTCCGTTGACCCCACGCCACCGTACGGCCCGAAGAAGATGGGCTGCTGAACATCGAGATTGGCAGCAACATGATTGGAGCCAAGTGCTGTTTACAGACGAGTCCCGATTCAATCTGGAGTATGACTCTCGACGTGTTCTGGTATGGAGGGGGAGAGGGGCACTCGAAATAACCCCGCATTCGTTCGTGGAAGGTCACAATACAGACGAGCTGGTTGGATGGTATGGGGTGGAATCAGTATAGGCGGACGTACAGACCTGCATATCATTCGGAATGGAACTTTGACGGGCCGCAGGTATGCAGACGAGATAATGCGATCTCATGACATCCTTTACGCTGGAGCCATTGGCGATTCCTTTATTTTCCAGGATGATAATGCCCGACCGCATAGAGCTAGTCTGGTGGAGAACATGCTTGAAGCTGAAACAATACAGCGCTGAGAATGGCCAGCGTGCTCTCCTGACCTGAATCCAATCGAGCATGTTTGGGACATGCTCGGACGACGCATTGCTGCGTGGCCAGGGCCGCCTGTGACTGTCCCAGACTTGGAGATTTCACCTTATGAGGAATGAAACAGTATTCCCCAAAGTCTGATCGATAACCTCATCGCATCCATGGCAAACGGGTGTGCAGCAGTCTTAGCTGTTCGAGGAGACCACACGCCCTATTAAAACTCATGCATCATGTCTATTCAGAGCCTTTTTTTTATCGTTTACATGTAACCAAATTGTTGCCCTAAATCATCTTTTCAAGTTTTTTTCCACATTTTCAAAGAATTAAAGCTTAATTCCACATTGTTTTATTTTTTTCTCTGTATTGCGCATGGATACGGGTGTACTACCCATTTTATGCCAATACGTGGCTGTCTCACACGGTTTTCTTGATTTTTTCGCTTGCTCCCCTAATTGTTTTGAACAGTGTATTTCAACTCAATACAATACCAGCAAATGCTTTTATTATTCATCGGTCGTGGCTGCATTCACCTTATACGAGGTTAATTTACTTTTTCTGCAATAAATTCTTGAAATGTGCAGTGCAATATTTAAAAAATAAACTACCTGTACAGAATCTTCTTTTTAACTCGACACACTACCGACAATTGCATCTATAATTCACCGAGCCGTAGACGTATTTACATTGAGATAAATGAGGGCTTAGTACTCCATCAGAAGTGAGAAAATACATATTATAATCACGACATTTGGTATAAAAATTTTGCCTTCTAATAATAGTGCGCAAAATAATGAGTTCATAACACTCCGGCCTACTTTCCGTCCCATTTGTCCGGATACTCTAGAGTATACTGTAATTCTGGGTCTAATTCAGCTATGGAATCGCTAATCTATTAATATATATTTTATTTGCCATTAGGTCAGCAGTCGTGAAGATGTTGGCGAGCTGCTACAGATGGAAGATTACATTGATTTGGTCATACCACGTGGTTCATCTCAACTAGTGAAAGAGATACAACAACAAAGCCGAGGAATTCCTGTGTTAGGCCATAGTGAAGGTGTTTGCCATGTCTATGTGGATGAGAATGTAGATCCTGCCATGGCTCTCCGTATAGGTAAAAAAAATAGATAGTTATGATTAGGATCGTATAATAATATGTGCGAAACTACTATTTTTCTTGAAACTGATTTTCGGTTTTAAGAAACGTTTAAAATACGACCAGATCGATAAAACAAGTAATATAAAAACAATTTTTTAAAATCAATTCCTACTTAACAAAGAACATTTTTATTTGAAATAATTACAATTAATATAAATATGTATAGAAAACAAATTTCCTGGCAATTTTCCATTCTCTTTTCTATACATGGTGTTCGAACTCTCAGCCCAAAGGATGCGAATCCAACGCCATACCACTCAGACTATACCGGTCTGACAGTTAAAATTACTATAAATAAGTGATCAATAAATTATATTTGTAGTGGATTTTCAACGCTAATTGAAGATTCAAAGCCAATGGTGACAACGCAAAATGCGCGATGTTTCTACAACAGTTGGGAAACGCAATACAGATCAAAAATTCCTAATTTTCTTTATTCTTTAATATTTTAATTCGAAAGTACTTTGAAATGTACCGGAAAAACCAATTAATTAACAATGTTTAATTTTAAATGCATCAAACAATATGAAAATAAACAGAATCGTTTAAAATAATTGGCCGAAAACAGATTAAGCCTACCCCCATTGGCATGGGGAAAAACAAACTGAATTAGTTACTTATTTGGTGGTGGGGAAATGAAGATTTTTGGCGAGAAAGGTAGTTTTTAATTAATTAAAAAATTAATGAGTTATTATTTTAAAAAAACTGCATTAACATCAAATGTTATCCATTACAAGGTTAAGAAATTTTACTTGAACTTGATTGGATGAATAAAAAGTATTTTATTAGCGATTATTATATTTTTATATAACGACGATTATTTATTATCATATATATATAGGGAAAGTGTGAGCTAATAGTAGGAATTTAACAACTACAAATTAACCATTCAAAATCCTGTGAGTCTATTATCCGTTCCTTCAATTTTATTTTATTTTACTCACTGATGTCAAATTATATTACTAGATAACTTCTGAATCTTCCATTCATCTCGGCATCTCTGTGATTAATGATTTATTCAAAAAGTTGCATGTACTTTCTTTATTGAAAAAGGCAGATTAAAGCAAAAAAATTAGATGCATGCCATCTAAAAAGTAAATAAGGGATTAAGATTTAAATCTCACCAGAAAGATATCCAGCCACAATTAAAACGCCAAAGAGCTGTAACGTATCTTGCTGGGAATTGATTTTAGTCTGCAGAGCTAATTTAAATTTCTTGAGACGCAAATAAAAGTTTAATTTGAGATTGTCCAAATAATTACTTCCAGAGTTTAATACTCTGTTTGCCTTTTTTTTTAAAGAATTCGAATCCAATATATTTTAAAGATTATTTTAATAAACGGATTCTTTGGAAATATAGTTACTGTGTACAAAAATAATAAAAACTGCAATTGATATAATATAATGTGGCTAAAAGTATTAACAGAAAAAGTAAAAAAAAAAAAAACATTTTTAAGAATTTGAAGAGTTTTTCCCAATGTTCCTATTCTGTTCTATTGAAACTTTAAATGATTTTAAGGAATTGCATTTTTAAATATTTCTGATTCAAGAGGCTTTTTAACCCTTTGCACTCGAAAAAGTAATTAGATTCATAATTATTCACCAAATATAAGGACTTATATATGTAATGATATTTTAATATCTAATCTTAATTTCCTGGATTTTATCATAATTTAACCCATATTAGCTTAATTCTCTTATTCCCTGATTCAGTTTCACTTTTATTTATTTAATTAATGCTACACAAGTTCTAGAAAACTGTAAAATCAGTGGTTTTCATTCTCTGAGTGAAGGAATAAAAATCTGTCTATCTAAACATATTCTTTTAAAACATACCTATATCCACCTACCTTAATTGACACGTGTAAACAAATTTTTATCAGAATCTCACAATATATTTTATAATCACTGGAGATAAATACGTCACTCCTCTGTTCTTGTATCCCCTGTGAATGGACGTCATTTTCACCTCGCTTCTTGTACATAAATTATACCTCCTGGGATGGAATAAAAGCAAACTCTAAAAATTCAAAGTGTCTTCTCTCTCTCCTGCCGTAAAACAGCGAATATTTTATATAACCATATAAATAATAGTTTTAAATTAAATTTACTCGAAAAACTATTCTACATCTTCTTACCACTCTGTTAGGTATTTTTTAACAATCAGAATTAAAAATAAATGAAACTTGAAACGATTTATCATCTTAAATGATGTCAGAGAGGTGCCATTCTAGTGCAAAGGGTTAAATATAATCGAAATTCTTTTAACACAGTGAATCAAAACTTCATTCTGCGATTGTTGTTAAGGCCACGGATATACTCACCAACTTTATTTCTATTTCTGTATAACAACTAATCGATTCCTTTGCTTTCCTTTCCTTACCATTCAGTAAAAGATTCCAAATGCGACTATCCTGCAGCCTGCAATGCGATGGAAACTCTTCTCCTTCATCGTTCTCACTTGGACAATAACCTCTTTGTTGACATCTGCAATTCGTTGAAAAAAGAAGGGGTATGTCTTTTTTTCTCTCTTTTCTATTCATTAGAGGTGGGGTAGCGAAGATAAATAAAGCGAGGATTGTAAAATTTTTTTTCGTCCTTACTCATCATCAATAGATTAAGTATGAATCACGGTAGGAGTTATTTTCTCTCCTTTATCATATTTAGCTTTAAAAAGTTGAATAAATCCACTATAGGTTTTCCACCAAGACTGGAGCCTTAGTCATTTTTATCCTTTCTATATTCGCTACTCCACGGTTTTCGGAACATTGGCGCCAATCTGAAATCCTTTATTTATTTACCCTATCGTATTAAAAGTTTCTTTCTTCTCTGTAGGTGCGCATTTATTCCGGTCCTAGATTACACAATATCCTAACATTTGGTCCCCCTCCAGCCAAATCGATGAAAACGGAATATGGGGCCATGGAATGCGCTATTGAGATAGTGGAGAGCGTGGAATCTGCAATTAACCATATCAATACTTACGGTAGCAGCCACACGGATGTTATTGTGACAGAAGATGGTGAGTTTCGGTTAATAAAAATGCTTCTTCATCTTTAATGCTTCAATTAATATTTGAGAATAGTGTCAAGCTGAAGAATGGATATCATATTTTTAAAAACCTTTTCCGTTATAATAAATTAAGAAGCTTTCGACAATTTAAGAATATTGTATTTTACTTGACTTTTCATCTTTTAGAGAAGAATTTTAAAACAATTGACATAAAAAAATTATTTCAGTAACTTTTTATTAAATAATTACAATTGATGTTGTGGTTATCGTGTTCTGCTTTACAACAGAAGGGAGGAGGTGAAGTAGCTTTTGAGGAAAATGGAACCCTGAGCATCCTAGGGCAGAAGTCTAACTTCTAGCTAACAGACGTCACAAAACCTTTTTACGCAGTGGACTTCATTCACGCATTTCCTTCATTCCTCCATAGATCGTAATTTAAATCAGAAACAAAGTACGATCACCTCTGACCCAGTACCCCTAGTGGTATTACTCTCCACATGAAGAACTTTGTGACCACGACAGATTTAACGTCCACCACATACGAAGAGTCTTCGGCTGGCAGGTTTGAACTTTGAGCCCAAGGGATTCGAATCCAATGCCCTACAAACCAGGCTCTCCCAGCCTAACCATTATAATTGCTATAAATAATTGATAAAAAATATACTAGTGTTGAATTTTCAATGTCAATTTAAGATCCAAAGCCAATTATAGCAGCGCAAAACTTGTTTCTTTCTACATTAAAAGGGATAGCGTAATACAGATTAGAAATTTCCAATTTTCTTTATTCTGTATAATTTTAATTCAAAAGCACTTTAAAATGATTCTGAAAAATCGATTAACTAACAATGTGTATTTTTAAATGCTTAAAACATTATGAAAATAATATCCGGAAAACATGTTAAGATTAACCGCATTAGTGTTGGGAAAAAACAAACTGAAATCCTTGTTTATTTGGCGGTGGGGAAATGAATTTTATCAAGGAAGTTACTTTTTAAAGAATTAATGTTTGAAAAAATTGTATTAACATCACCCTCTATAAGTTAAAAAAATTTACTTGAACTTGATCGGATGAAAAAAAAAAGTATTTTATTAACGATTAAAATTCAAAACAAGATATATAGGGAGAATGTGAGATAATAGTAGGAAAGGAAAAATGATTGAAACATGCACAAAAGTGTAAACATTTAGAAGTTATATAAGTAACTTTAAATCAAATTAAATTTGCAATTAAAAATAATTTAAAATTTTCAGATGACTAACCTAATTTGTCTCTGAATATATGAAACCTTCGACAAGTGTATTCAGTTGCAGTTCCAATCATGAAACGGCATATAAGGGGATTTATCACAACCTATCCCAATTAGAAATAGCAGTAATATTATAGTAATAAAAATGAAAAAAAAAAAGGGATCCGATCCGAATACTTTAAGTCAAAGATCACTTTTAGGTTGAGATTCGAACAAGAGATTTCTTTTTTCAATGAGAAGCCTGACTAAAATATTAACCCTTTTTCATTATTTACGATAAAATTGAAGATATTGACTTCAAAGGTATTAAGGTGAGTAATTTTCATTTAAACTTTAAAATCTTCAAGAATTTAATTTTCTCACAATTGAACATGATTAAAAAATGACAAGACTCCTTATATTGAAGAACAAACAATATTCTTAATTTATATTCTAAATATTTTTCTGAAATCATTGTAATATATTTAATTAAGGAGGGGTTATCTATTTTTCGACCTTATCTTCAAGGATTCCCAACTAGTTTTATTGTTAGTCAATAGATGGCGCTGTGTGGCTTTTCTAGTTTTATTCTGTCAGGGTTTGCGTTTCCAAAAGCGTCTTTTTTGCAAATGATTTAATAGCTTCTCCTTTGTTTCAAAGTTATAAAAAATAACATTGCCTTTCGATATAGGCCTTTTTGTCGGATAATTTTTTAAGAAACTTTTTGACGAATTAGCTCTTTTTTTGTAAATTGGTATTCTAAACTTTCTTTGGAAATTAAGGAAGAGCGAAACAGTGTTTAATTTTTGTGGCTGTTTTTATATTTTTGAATTATATGCTATCTTTCTTCTTTTTTCCGAAACCTCACTTTTTTTTTTTTTGGAGTTTCAGCTCTCGAGGGATTAATTTTTGGACTGTAATCAGGTCCTTTAGGATTAAAAAAAAAGGGTTTAAATGCCTGCCCGATGGTGACCCCAAATAAAGTCATCCATTTTATTTTGTTTCATTTTTATTCCTATTTTTCAACACTAGTCGTCAGACTTTTTCTTCTGGAAATAAGTTGTGTGCAATCTTTTGTTTTTTGACTGTTGCAGCAATTGCAAGCTCTAATTGCAATGTGTTTTTTTGTTTTTTTTTTCTAAATTTTTTCAGCTATTTTAATAGTTACGTTACTTTTTAAATTTTCTCTTTAATTATATTTGGATCTTTATATATCAGGGTATAATTAAATTTGCTTATAATTACCAAAAGACGTACCTTTTGTAAGATACTAATTAAATGAATATTATTATTATTATATTATAAATAAACAAGACTGTTTCGCTTTTACTAAATTTTCAGAGAAACTATAAAATACCAAATTACAAAAAAAAAAAGCGAATTTGTCAAAAAAAATTTTTTAAAAAAATTATTCGACAAAAAAACAAATATCGAAAGGGAATGCTATTTTTTATAACTTTGAAAGGAAGGAGAATCTATTAAACCATTTGCATAGAAAGGGCTTTTGGAAACGCATATCCTCACAGAATAAAATTAGAAAAACCACACAGAGTCATCTATTGATTGACAATAAAACAAGTTTGGAAATCTAGATTATATAGAAATTATACACTATTTTGTTAAAAAATGACAAGTTTCAATGATTTGAATATTTGTATTTGTTATTTCCTAGAAAAAAATGCCCAAAAGTTCCTTCAAGGTGTAGACAGTGCATGCGTTTTCCATAATTCAAGCACAAGATTCGCTGATGGTTATCGTTATGGTCTAGGTGAGTAATTCACATATTATGCTATATGCATTAATAAATCTCCCCCTTTCCTCTTTAATAGTGAGATAAGTGGTAGTGTGGCTATAGCGGAAACATAAGATTTCGTGGTCAGAGCCGAGACATTTTTTTACCATCTTAGAACAGATAAAGGATGCATATAAATAAGTACTTTTAAAATTCACCAATATAACTTAAACTATATTTTAAGCGGTAAATCTCTTTCATGTGGAATAAAGTTAGGTTAAAAAAAAGAAATTTTCTGTTTTTGCACTCGATTATAGAATTATAAGGATAAATACATTTTTGCCTATCAAATTTAATTATTTATATTAAGATATTGTAATTTGAATGAATTTTAAACATAACGAAATGACTTAAAAAACTTTTAGAAAAATATAATGAAGGGTATGAACTAATTTCAGGGAAACGAGGTATCTTTTCTTTTACACATACTCAGCTCATTCCTAATTTATTTTTACGAGGTAAACGGTGCGGGTAATCATCTACAACTAAACGTTCTTTTCCTCTTTTTTTATGAAGAGTAAATTTATTGATATCGCTATTGGTTCCCCAAAGATTTTTTTCGACGATATAAAACGACATACACACTTCATAAAGATCAAACATCTACTGAGTAAATGAGAAAGGCCTTCTCTTTCAAAAGTATTGGCTTATCTCTAAAATAAGTGCAAAGCTCGAAACTACACAATAGATGACATATGACTGATAAGGGAAATAACACAATAGGTATCGCTGTAGCCACTGTCCGCACTGGCCACGTTACCAGATAAGTAAGGAATATATCTTTGAGTACATTTGTTTTCGATATTTCTCATTTGGAAGGTCACTATTCTGATGCAAAAGCTGATCTTCACTTAAAATTTAAAAAAAAAATTATATACAGTTTTCAGTAGTACAATCTATCGTTGTACTTATGGAAAAAAAAGCACTTCAAACAATTTTCAATCATAAGGACAAATTATTTACAAGATTCCAGACTCTTTAAATTTCTTTTACTATTATTTAATGAAAGAGGAAAATCTTTACTTTGCTGTTCGGAAAAACCCATAATCCTTTTTCAAAAATTTTTTTCTTTGAGGGCATAGTTTACATGTGATTTAATTTTTGGTTTTGCTTTACCTGTTACTTTAATTTGTTTAGTATTAGGAAAAGCCTTATATTTTTACGCGTAATTCAAACTGACAGGACCTCATGTCAGAATCTGCGTTGACGAACCTATTATGTCTATCACGAGTTCTAGATGAACTGACGGCATGTTTACTGACGAATTTCTGGCTTTTTTTGTTAATAAACATATTATCATTAAAGGGAACAGAATTTTTAATATCTCTTTCAAAATATTTGAAGTTATAAGTTTGACAAAATCAATCTCAGCCAGTATGGTTATAGGATAAAAGTTGTTAGTTGGAATTAACGGAATTAATTCATTGTCTATGATTTTAATGTGTTAAATAAAATCCTTGTCAAATAGCTGCATTTAGTGACTAGTGTGTTAATAAAAGGTCATGAATGAGAAAGAGCTTAAGAAGTTAGAGAGAAATTGTCTCTTTTGAATATCCAGAAGAATTGCTGTACCAATTGTACCTGGTGGATCTCCAATTAGCATGAAGGGTTTCCAATTCATCCTCAGAAATACAAGTAGAATTTAAAATGCAGTTACTTACAACAACTATCAATGTTATCAATGTTCTTCTTTCACCAGAAGACACTCTGGATGGGATTTTTCCTTTTTTGCACAAGAACTAAGAGTTTGAGCTGCAGACATACGATTCTTTACGCAAAGCTATGCGTCTATCTGAACTTTGTCTTAGAGATTCTCACTACCTTTCCTCAAGTCTCTTAGACTTTATTAGCAGTCCATGAGAAATCTACCTTTTTGTATTGGAAATGACATATTCATGAACATGCATTGTTTAGAAATTGGTTTAATTAAATTTCATGTTGGTTGCTGTCATTAAATGGACTGTTAATATAAATACCTATTTCGTTTAGAAAGGTATTATTTTTATAAGATTAGGAGATTGTAAGAAGTTATAAGCGGTATTGCAATTTCAACATTTATTGTGTGGCAGGTTCTCTCATTGTCGGTTTATTGGAGCTTCATTAATTTTAGCAAGAAAAGCGGACGAATATATTATAGGAATGAAGCCCATATTGGATTGAAATTGTACAGTTGAAGAATTTTATGAAACTTGAGAAATAATTAAATATTAATGATACCCATTTAACCTTTATTAAATTTTTTTTAGATTTGTTAAATACATTAAGCAAGATATAAAGATTAAATTTGCATTAAACTGGAAATTATGTCTATTAATTAGATTTTATTAGATTATATATTTAAAAAATGTACTTTTTATGAATCACACATTTACAAAAGAATTGTTTTTTAATAAATTTTTAGAACAATTTTAGCGAAATGCATTTAAAGTGATAAAATTGGTCACTTCTTTCAAAAGAACAAAAATTAAAGCCCTCAGCATGTTTCCACGGATGCATCGCTTCTTTATTAGGGACATGGGGTATTCTCACACTGGCATTGATTGATTGCCAAGGTAGTCAATATGCCATATCTTGTCTATAAAGATAAATTTACAATGGGGCACCACTCTAACGATTGAGCACATATAGCAATAGTTTCAGTGAAACGCAAATGCGACTGAGAGCATCTCCAAGCATACCGAATTGTTTTATTTCTTTCAAATAAAAGATTAAAGAGAAAGAAAATTGCTAAAGTAGCCAATTTTAATATTCAATTGCAGTTTTCCTGTTCTTCAGGTTTTCTAAGCATATTTACCAATTCTCCGTAACAATAGTTTTTATGATTTGAATGAAAATACTTTGCCATAGTCTATATGATCAAAGGTCATAGAAGTGGCATGCACAAACTATCAACTATATCTCAAAATTAAAAAAAAATCACCATGGATAAAGTATCTCGGGTACTTACCAAATAAGAATTATTGTATTTTCGACCTCATCCAAGGAACCACATTATACAATTAAGTATCTATTACGCACAAAATAAGACGATTACCGACGAATATAGAAAAAAGTAATATGAGGCAAAAAATGTTTCTGTTACTTACTTTTCATTAGTAAAATGAAACAAATATTTTCATTCAGCATAGCAAGCGTTTCTTTCGGACAGCAAGAAGCTTAACTAACCCAATGATGGATTATCCTTGTTCGATGAACAGATTTCGAAATTTTATCATCAGTTGTCAGCAAAAATTGGTCAAAGGCATAATTTTCTCTATTTGTTTTTTGCATGAAAAAGCTTTTGCTCAGATGGAACACAACCAACCAACGCAGATGAAAAAAAAAACCTTTTTGCTGGCTATGTTCAATGGAATTGAAAAACATCTTCAGTAAAAACTCCATAACAGAAATAATTTACATACCCTGCAGATTTTTTTAATTTTCATTATAACTGATA
Source organism: Argiope argentata (assembly GCA_026289955.1). Taxonomy (NCBI): domain Eukaryota; kingdom Metazoa; phylum Arthropoda; class Arachnida; order Araneae; family Araneidae; genus Argiope; species Argiope argentata. The sequence continues at coordinate 1,388,027 of JAOUZG010030883.1, read as the reverse complement.
CTTCAACGGCAGCTCTATAATTCAGAAAATTAAAAGAATTTACCAAGAATGTAGATAAAGTTTAGCATAAGCTTAATTCTTCAATGTATCGTGTCACTGTTTGGCAACACTTTTTTTATTTCAAATTATAAATTTCACAAGATGGTTCCAAACGGTAACAATGAATATATGGAAATACTTTTGAATGAACTGAAAACTAGGAAAAATACCATGACGTTTGTAATATAAATAGTTCTACCATTAAAAATATAATAAAAATGCTTTTTTTGCTTCGTAAAGAATGTATTGTTAAAAAGGGACTTTTATTTTTATTGCAGATCTGTTATAACATGGTTTGTGCCACTGAGATATTATTTAACTCTTTTCCCTCCGAAGAATAATTAGATGCAAAATTATTCACCTAATACAAATATTTGTTTATTGCTATGAAATATATATATACACAATTATTTTAAGACGAATTTCTTTGAAAAATTAATCTACATCTCTTAACCATTATGTAGGCGTTTTTAACAATTAAATTTGAAAAACAAATAAAACGTCAAAATGATGCACAATCTTGAATGATGAATCAGACGCAACATCGGAGTGCAAAGAGTTAAATTTTCTAGAGTTATAAGCAGATTTCCAAAACGAATACTTTTTATTGTAAAAAATAAATCGTGCATTGTTTGTTTAAGCTTAAAAATTGTACTTTATGACTACAGATATTTACAGAAAAAATTCTTGTAATAGACTCTTTGAAAACCACTGTCTACTGTATAATTCTTACATGACTGACTGAATCTTTTTTTGAAGGGGCGGAAGTCGGCATTAGCACAGCTCGTATCCATGCGAGAGGGCCAGTTGGGGTGGAAGGACTACTTACTACGAAATGGGTGCTATATGGATCCGGAAACACTGTGGCAGACTTCAACCAAGGCCGGATGAAATATGTTCACGAAGTATTACCAATCGAATCTTGAAACATTTGAAGATGAGAGTTTTATCATTATAAAAGTAGTTTTCATTTAACCTTGTTGAATGCATAAACTGTTTGGATCTCAGTATTTATTTACATCTCAATACATTTTTAAAATGTAGCATTCAATTATATTAAACTGAAAATTTCGCCTTTTGTAACTTATGAAAATGTTTTTGAATGACATGTATGAGAAATAAAAGGATTTTATTATAGTTCAAGTCATCGCTTTCATTTTTAAAGCTATCATTTCGTACGTTTTATTTATTAAAGTAAAAATAGCGATTACATGAAAAAATAAATGTGAAATTACTAAAATGCCATATCTTAAGTATCTAGCATCTATTATTAAATAATGAAGCTTATGATTTTTAAAGCTTTAAAACATTTTTTTCTGTAGACAATTTTTAATATTTCTTTTTGTTTTGAATTTAAGTGTGACACATATCCAAGTTAAATATTTAACTTGCAGGGTTGTAAGTAAACATTTTTTTACAATAAATATATCATAAGATTAAAATCTAGCAACGAATATTGAACAGATTTTGAAGATGTATAAAGATGAAAATTGAACCAAACCAACCCATTGAGATTCCTGAACTTCAATCTCCATTTACCCCTTTGCACTCAGAAAAATAATTCGATGCATAATTATTCACCTAATACAAAGATTTTTTTATTTTTTCCGAAAAAGGAATAAAAAGAAATCCGAGTGCAAAGGGTTAATACATACATACCTTCATATTTTTAATGTTTGTTGGATGTTAAGTTTTTATAATATTCGTTTATGTAATCTTATTTTTTCGAAATGATTGCGATGAAGTGCAAAAATGGTAAAAGTATCAATATACAGTACACATTTTAGTATCCGGTCTAATGTGGCTGAAGGGTAAGCTGGATAACAAGAATGCCTGATATGCCGGATTTCTATGAGCTCATTTTTTTGTACACCGATACCATATGACAAAATTTTTATATTAAAACTCCCTGTTACAATACGTATTTTCTTATTTCTTTTTCAGCATTAAATCCCCCATTTTTCTTAAGCCAAATAGAATGTGAATTCGGCACGGTGAATCAAAGAAGCAGTTGCCGGTTTTTATAGTTACGCCAGAATCTAGTCGCTGTGTAGTGCATAATTTCTCCTGAATTCTCATTACAATTTTTTCCATTATCATCCATTCTGAAATCTTCACTGAGGCACATTTAAAAAAAAAAACCTTAAGATATCCCAAGAACAATTTACGAATACCTTACGCACTGTGAAGTTATAATGAGGAACAGCGACAACAATTGAGGTCCATTACACACTGGCGAAACAATGAACATCTAGCAGTACACAGCTCTTTTCCTGTCACAACCTGTATTTTACAGAATACAAGTAGGAGGTTCGTATCAGACGCCCTCTTTCAATGCCTCGACAATGTAGCCAATCCGAGCCCTGCCTTCATTTAATTATGTCAAGAGAAAAATAGGCTGGATAGTATGGAAGCCGGGCAGTCGTGAACCGGATACTCGGGAGTGTACTGTATAGGAAATACATAAGCATGGGCTCCCGGCTATTTGTTTTCAAAAGTTCGCAATTCACATATTTTTCATCACTAAACGATGGATGAAAAAGTCAAAGATAGTTTTTCTCACCTCGAATTTAAGTGGTGGTTCGGCAAAAATCTATGCATCCCAAGTTTGGCGTCCATCCAATTGTTCCTGGATATCCAAGAGAAAATTCACAGTTTTAATTTTTCTTTCCTTTCGCTTTCTGCCTTTCGTAATTTTTTGGTTTTGATTCTACTTCCTGTGACAAAATCCATCTGGTTTTATATATATTTGATGAACAGTGGATTTCCTCAATTACTTTTATGATTCTTAAGCCCCATTTGGAAGAAAAGGGTATCGCACCATATATAAATATTTTTCCTCTTTATATTTCTCCCAATTTGCAGCTTTCCCCAAAGTTGTAATATTTTGCAGTTTGCCCTATCACACAGTTTCGAATATTTTTGTTGATTAATAAAAAATGAAAACAGTTTTTAAAATTTAATACATAGGCAAAACAAATAAGTAAAAACTATTTTTGAAAATATTAACAAATTTATATTCAATCAAAATTTATGAAAATCCCCCCCCCCATTAATTAATAGAAATAGAGCACATATTCACAGCCTCTCTCAATCCGCAGCTGAAGTAATAACTGTTATAAGAATCATATTTTGAGAAACTTTTGTTTTTAACATTTTTAGGCTGCTACAAGTAACCCCAGTTTCCCTTACTAATTAAAATACATTTGAGACAGATTTTGATTGTGCAAAAGGATAAATCACTGAAAGCACTTTGAGAAGGAATTTCACAGATTTCATTTAGAGGATTCATACCATCTTCAAATAAGATTTCAAGGTTTTGATCAGGGATAGTATTTAATGCCCTGTATTACACTAGAAAGTTTAACATTGTAAAGCACTATGAATCGTTTATAGAGACAAACATCTAGACATCGAATTATAGAAACAAAAATCTATACATGTCACACTCTTAGAGACTGTGGCATGTTTATAGAGACAAAAATATCTAAAACATGTCACTCTTTCAGTAGCTATTTTTGAGCGTGCAAACAGTCACTTAATAAATTTCTAACTATTCCACATATATAATAATTCAGTATCTTTAGCAATGATCAGATATTCCTTTCTAACTATTTCACATATTTAATATCTAACTATTCCACATACTTAATAATTCAGTATATTTAGCAATGAACAGATATTCCTTAAACGACAAAAAAAAAGTTTTTTGCCGACTAATTGAAAGTTTGTAGACGAGGAAGTGGTCAGTATTTGACCACTTTAGGGCGAATTCGGTCATTGTAAGGATGAACATTGCTAAAAACCGCAGTCGGCCACAACAATTCCTGTCGATACTGCTACGTTCAATGGTGGTGGGTTGGTCGGTTGTACAGATGAGGAGGAAGACATATGCGTAGAAAAATCAAGAAATGAAACAGATAAAAATAATTTGTAATTAAAATTATTTTTTATCTCTTTCGTACATTTTATATATTTCATACCTTAAAAGCTCTTAGTTATTTCTACAGAAAGTGGAGAAATAGTACGATACTGGTTCAAAAATAAACTACTGAATTTTACAATGTTAAAGCCACACAAGTGAGTTTCTTTTCTAACATGACGGTATAACATTTTTATAGCATTACTATTCACTGTCCTTGCATGAGGAAGTTTTACCCACCAACATTTTTACAATTCAATATGCCCAATTTTTTTTGTAAAAAAATTAACTTTATTAACAAAAGATAAAATAAAGGTGCGAAATAAAATCTGTACAAACGATTATGCAAGTGTCAGAGTTATGGGTTTCACCAAGCGTGATGCATCCGAGGCTCTTCTTGTATGGGAAGCAGATAGACTGGATTTCCGAGGAATGCTGCTCAAGCTTAGTCGACGATACCAATCAGCGTTGGTGATTTTTTCAGTAGGTGTTTCACTTTCTCCCTGTCAATTCAACGAAACATTTCTCATAAAAAATAAGGAATTAAAATAACTTAAATAGCTCTATAAAATAATGTCAAAGAAACGAGAGAATATTTTTTCGAAAATAAAACATTGCTTCCCCGAGGAATTAGTCTCATGGTAAGGAGAAGAATTTCAGGCATTTATAACGGATGCTAGGTCAAGGCCTTCCACTTTTAGCGTTGAATGTAATAATTTTGAATTGACGAATGAAGTGTTATCGAAAATACAGGAATTTTGGTGATATCTCTATTAGGATTCAAGAATGCAATCTTTTTGGAAATTTTTATACCCTATCATGGAAGTTATGTTAGTGGAGGAGCACCTACAAGAATCAGTAAATCGAGTTAATTCTTTGCTTGGAATGTTAATAATAAAACGAATTCTGTTTAATTCGAGCATTGTTATGTTGCGTGCTATTTAGCTAGAGATTTGATGATCGCTTTTTGCTAATTTTATCAAGTATTATTGGCTTCGTAAATGCTTGGGTTATATTTAACTACCAGTGATTCGAATTTTCTTGTAGAATAAAGGATCGCTATCCGTTATCAAGCATTTTGGATTAAAAAAATCCAATCGAAAGAATAAGGATGAAATTTGGAAATTAATAATGAGTAAGTTTAGACTTACATGTACTCATGATTCAACTAAAACTGCATTTGTTATAAGAGAAAGGAAATCTATTCCTTCCTTTTGATCTATTCTTTTGTAAGATTTTCATTAAGATATATTATGAGGAGGGAAAGAAATAATAGGAGTTTAAAGAAAGCAAAAATCCTTTTGTTATTTTGCTCAGTTCATCATTTAATGATGATGGAAATTTGCATAACATTTAGTGAACAAAAAAAA
>JAOUZG010030883.1:1343207-1362308 GCA_026289955.1 Argiope argentata | reverse complement strand
TCTATCTATCTATCTATCTATCTATCTATCTATCTATCTATCTATCTCTATATAGGAAGAGTGTGAGCTAATAGTAGAAGTTGTAAAAGTAATTATAAGTTGTTAAAATAACTTTAATACAAATATTCATGACTTGTTCTTACATGTGAAGAAAATTGATGTAGTATGCGATAGGTGTAATCTTTTCATTGTCTGATTATGGTTGATTTAGAGTAACAGGAATAGAAAATTATGTGACACCATTCATAAAAATTCCATTTAATTACATTGACTTTCTGTGAAGATGAGAATAATAATAATAAAAAAGCAGTTATTTCACTTCTCACTAGCGACATAACTTTCATAGGAACAATCTAATTGTTTGCACACCTGAAGACAAAATTTGGATTACCCAGAATTTCATATAGTTGGTATGAAAAAGCAGATGGTTCGTTTCCATGCCCAAAGGCAAGCAACCAAAAATGGTTATGACCGTATCTATGTAAGGGCAATAAATTCAATTGAGATTTTCTTTTATTGCAATACGAAATGTTAAAGAACTTTATATTGACTTTCGCTTAAGTAAAGATAGAATGTTAATTGTTCATGATATTTTGTTTATTTTATTGTTTTCTGAAAAATATAATAATCTACCAATATTTCATTCGATTATAGAATGGATATTGTTTCATTATAAGTGATAAAAAATGACAAGTGAGCAGTTTTATAAGTAAAAAAGAAATACGACGAATTTCTTTGATTGCTTTTGCAGAAAGCGTTGACTGGCAAGTCTCCAAGCGAATTGCTTACGTACACTGTAAAAAATTAGTTGTTGTTCTATATGCTACACCATTACAATTAAAGTCTTGTTAGAAAAGATGTAATCATTGAGAAATAACTCAAACTTGAAATGTGCTTTTTAATTCATTAAGTAAGCTATATTGTAATCCTTATACAAAAGGACTATGAAAAGACTACGTTTTCACTATTGGATGCTTGGGGACGAATATAAAATTGATAATAGTTGCCTCCCTGTACGAACGATAATTCCAGATGTAAGAAAAAGCAGATAAACATTAATGTTATGCAATTTAAAAAGACTATTCAAAATGAATATGTCTTAAGAAAGGATTGCTACGGACTCATTTATGGGCGTAGGTGCAGATGTTCCCAAACTTTCTTTAAAAATGATAATATATTTGTTATGATCAGCTTGGTTCTAGAAAGACAACGCTTTTCCTATACTTATACTTAAGGACTATGATTTTGAAGGCTTCCTTTAAACGATTGAACACAATTTTTCGGAGTTTCGTTTGCTGAAACAAGTTTCTCAACATACAGTATTCTCATGAGAATTCGGCCTAATATAGCAGAAGTACAGGCCGAATAACAAAAGAGCCGTATAACCCGGAGTTTTAAGTACTTATTTCTTTGCCAACCAATACCAGAAGACAATGCTTTTATACCGAAACTCACTGTTATGATACGTATTTTATCAACACGTATCTTGTGAAAGCGGTTACTGCCCAGGGTTTCATAAAAGCAATTACCTGTAACGTGTCAAGTTAACATATAAGGGTCTTCACAGGTAACTTATACAAGCTTATATATACTTGCTGCATGGAGTTACTAAAGAAAAACTAAAAATGATATAAACTGTTCACATTCTAACATGAATTCTGTACACTTCAGTTTGTGTTATACTTAAAAAACAACTTAAGCATACCCCGAGATAAATTACGAATCCTGTACGTACTGAGAAATTATAATAAGGAACAGCAACAACAACTGAAATCCGTTGCACACTGAAAAAACAATGAACAACGAGCAGAACACTATTCTTTTCCTGCCACAACTTGCAATTTTCCTCACGACACTCAAGGGGATCCCAGTGAACTCTCGTTTTTCATGCTTGGGCAATGTTGCCAATGCCTTACCTTCAGTTAATTACAATAAAGAAAACCAACCGAATAGAACGGAAACCGGACTGTCGCGAAATGGATACTGGGGAAGCGTTTTATTTATTAAATCTTACATTTTCATCACATTTCTTTCTTTGCACCTTTAGTGCAATTCTATCGAACTAGTAAATCTTGCTTAAAATCTGTTCTATTTTTAAGCTTGAATGAAGTCGCCTTACTTTGTACGTTTTACAACAATATCAAGGTAAAGCGTTTTATTTCGTAAACTTTCAGCTAATTTTATGGAGTAAATATTGTTATATGTGTGTTTCAGTATTGTGAAACGAGTTTGCCAGCAACCTTCTACACGTTCTCCTACATGTTTTATAAATGTGCCTATTTCCATTTTTTTAATGCTTGGAGAACCACCATTCAAGAAAATGATATTGATCGAAGGTCAGCTGCTATTCAGAATTTACATTTAAATCAGTGTCGTTTCTATGTAATACCAATGTTGCCTTAATGAGACACGTACTTTTTTTGAAACAGGTAGCTCATTAATATTTGTTTTTACCCGCCTTGTAGCAAAGCAATTAGTCCTTTATAGTCGAATGGCTTCTCTCAGTCACCATTCAAGACAGTGCATCATTTTGCATTTTTTAATATATATATATTTTAATTTTAACCCTTTGCACTCCCCGATGGTGCCTCTGACTCATCATTCAAGATTGTGCATCATTTTGACGTTTTATTTATTTTTCAAATTTAATAGTTAAAAACGCCTACATAATGGCTTTGAGATGCAGATTAATTTTTAAAAAAATTCGACTTAAAAGAATTAAGTATATTTATTTTTCACAGTAATAAACAAATCTTTGTATTAGGTGAATAATTTTGCATCAAATTATTTTTAGGAGTGGAAAGGGTTAATTGTTCAAAATACTTACAGATTGTTAAAATGATGTCGATTCATTTTTCAAGGAAACTCAAACTCAAGCAGCTGCATGTACCCGATCTGTAATAGTTGTAAAATTTATTTTTGTATATAATTCCAAATTGTAAAATGCAATTTTTATTTTACCAACCATTATATGTGACGCTATGTTAGAAAATATACATGCTTCCGAGTACTGTAAAGTTGCCCGTGACCTTAAAATATTTTCTACACTACATTCATTTATATCTCAATAAATTCTATTCAAATCCTTGAAAAACGAATTGCGAATAGAGCATAGATAACAGAAGGTATAAAAGAAAACGCAACACAGGTTGCAATGTTTGTTCAGTAGTCGAAATGACCGCTCGCGGCCTTTCCAGGTATACATATTTATAATATTAAAAACAAGCAGCCGAAACAAATAATTTTTACTTTACATGTGAATAATTAGCATAAGTCAATGACCAAAGAAGAAATTGAAAAATTAACAAGAGAAATATAAGCGTTTGAAATTCGCTGTGTTTAAAATAATCTCCCCCGATTTTCTAATATTAACCCCTTGAACTACAATTTATTTTCAGTCAGCACTGCTCTGGCAGACGATTTAATTTCCTAAGTTTTAAGAGGAGGGATTGATATAGAAACTTACGGTTTTGTTGCTCAAATAATTTGTTATTATTAAAAATATTTGTTTCACACACACACACACACACACAATTAGTGTCGGTTAAATCTTCATTAATATTTAACAAAAATATTTTTGTTCTACATAGTATTTAGACGAAAGTAAATACGTGTTTCAACATTTATACATATGGATTTATACAAATTACATTCTAACGGTAACTAGAAGCATGCACACAAATATATCAAAGCAACAGATTCGATATGACTTACACATACTTCTTTCAAAAAAAGCATCAAACCTCAATAATTTCTGGCAAGTCCAGCTCGATATTGTCAGTCTGTTCAGGAAAGTTTATGACGAACTGAAATGTCATTTCCGTTCAAGGGATTAATTGGCCCGGTTAAACGAAAATGTTTCTTGTATTTCAATGTATTTATTACATTTATATCTTTGGTAATTGTTTGTAATTAAAAACTAATAATTATATACAAATTTCTGAAATATACAAATAAGAAAACCTACCCGATTTTTTTAAAGAATTAACGTTATCTATTTGATCGAGTATTAACATTTATCTATCATCATTAAAGTTATGTTTATAATTCTTATTCTGTTTAGAAATATAATTTTATTCATAAATCAAATACATGAATGAGAAAATAATGGTTAACAATGATTGATATTTTTATGAAAATAATTGTAAATGAATAATTCAATATGAAATTATTATTTAAAGAAATAAAATAAATTTGCATGCTGAACGGAACTTGGACCAGCTGATTGGCAGATTATTACGCTACCCCCAAGACACTTTATGTTAGAATTTATTAATAAAAAATCTAAACCAAGTAAAAGGGTTGCTTAAAGGTACACTATTAATTCACCAAGGCCTGAATTTTCCAAGTATTGCCATAACCATGTTAGCCATAATTTAGAAAAACTTATTTGATATAAAGATCCGATTTAAGAAAAAGAGCCCAGAATCTGTCCTAATATTCAAAGAATTTTATTCAGTACAAAATTGACGGGAAAATTCTTGAAACATATTAAATGCAAACAGTTAACGTTGTTTGTCGTTGTCTCGTGTTCTGCTTTATAACGGAAGGAGGGTTGCAGTAGCTTCTGGGGGTATGGGCTCCTGAGCACACGAGGGTAGAAGTCTGACTTCTAGCTCACACACGTCACAAACCTTTTTTATGGGGTGGACTTCATACATGAATTTCATTCATCCATTCATCCATCCATAGATCGTAATTTAGATCTGGAAGAGAGAGAGAGCGATCATCTCTAACCCAGTAGTACCCAGAGTGGTATTACTCTAGACATGGAGAACTTTGTGACCACGTCGGATTTAACGTCCACCAGCCACCACAGACACGCAGAGTCTTCAGCTGGTGGGTTCGAACTCGCAACCCAAGGGATACGAATCCAATGCCCTACCTAACAGGCTATCCCAGCCTTAATAGTTAATAATTGGAATCATACCGAATTCACTAGTGGGACAGGAAAATACATACAATTTTGAATGCTAAAGAATCAAAACTGATTCACCTATACAACTTTATTCAAATAATTCATCCATTGTTTCACTGAGATCATAATCATTATCTTGTCGTTAATTTTTTACGAAAAAATAAATTTAGTTGACTGCTTTATATAAATAATATATTGGTATCTACAGACAGAAGTGTTTCAAAGATTGCAAAGGATTTATTGTTACACTATTCCAGGATCTTATGATAGACACTACAAGATAAAATAAATGATTATGTATTATATTATTTTAGAGGAATTTTAATGAGGATAATTGAAAATTCAATTTAATTTTGAATCTATGATCCAGTTACGAAATTCAACCTTTTTATTACTTAGAAGTGTATTTCTTAAAATGGTTACTACATTTTGAAGATAAATAAGTTTTAAAGTATTGGCTCAAAAGCAAAACTGACTAGATAGATAGAAATTAATATGTAACCATTATTATACTTCCATTTTAAATTTGCTATAAAATGCATCTAGTGATCGATTACTTGTCTGTTTATTAGTATGTCATCTCGATGACTCAAAGTAGTTACAATTTAGAGAAATGAAATTCGACATGTGATATGTACATCCAAATCATAAATTTGTATCAAATTTTGAATCCAGTCAGGTAAAGCTCAAAATATGTAATCGATTCCATGCATTACAGGGAGAAAATAAACTCAAAACGCGACTTAATGAGGAAGTATACGAGGAAGTCAAGGATAACATTTTCTGGCTGGCTTTTATAATGCGTTGCAATATGTGCAACTTATAAAAAATCCTTGCATTCAACATAGCCAGATCCTTTTTCTTTGAAGCTATTGGTTAATAATTAACCCTTATTTTTATGATGGGAACTTCCATCATAACATTTAATGAACAAAAAGTTTTACTCTAAACCGTTGTACTGTAAATTGGTTGTTGCTGGCAACTTTTTTCAGACTATTGTGTAATAAGGAATGAAGCTATTAAAAAAATCACATGTCACAATCATTATAAGCGTTTGAATTTGTCATTTAGATGATTGTTGTGGTTGGAAGAAACGTGATATATCTTGAATATTTTTTATAACATATCTGATATTTCTTTTGCTAGTAAGAGCAATAATGAGTTGACAAATTTAGAAGAGAGTGATAATAGGAATGTTGTACTGAGCCTTAACATGTGAATTACATGATGATGGATATTTTCATCATGCTGTTTTTTCATTATTTTATATATTTATATAAGGATTTTGTAAACATTTTTCCTTTAATCCAGAGCATGAATTGTACTACCCTGATTTATATCACAAAGACGAAAAAAAAATCACACAAAGAAAGTTTAATGTTTATGAAGCAAAAATTCCTAATTTGTGCTTCTTCATAAATTTGAAAAAAATTCTTAATAAGGTCAAAGATTACACAATAACAAAAGTTTTGGATTAATTTTTATAAAACGATATTTTCAGAAAAAGATCACTTCTTTATAGGACAGGCCAATTTCGATAGTTTTATCCTAGTTTCCTGAAATCTTGGAGACCTGATGTGTGTTTCCTAAGTGCGAAATGCAGTGAGCTTTCACGTATTAATGTCTCTTCTAAGCCACATTAAGGTCTCGTAGAGAAAAGGGTCTTTGCTAAGAGAATTTCCGCATCTTAAGTAACAAAGTGGGAGAACTGTCAAGTAATTTGTCAAGAATTTATTATTTTTGCTTTTCTAAAAGGACCATAAAAGAGGACCTACGAAGAAAAGGGTCGCCGAAGAACTTTTATTTCTTCTCTCTCCCCGCTTTATCAAATAAAAGTAGGAATACACGAAGAAGTCTATTTGGAGTTTTCCTTTTTCCTTTGAAATTGTCCCATCTGTTTTTTGGACCATGAAACTTCCAGTTCTTGATTAGAAAGATATTTTTTTGTTGAGTCATAGCTTACAATATCTTACAAATTTGAATTTCATTTTTTTGCGATCCAGTGTTTTTTTTTAAAAATATATATATTTAACCACTTAACTGTTTTGCCCGAGTGCCATACGTGGATCTATTTATCGAATTTTGAAGATTGTAAGCAAAAATACCTTTCATAGCGATTATAATTCAATATTAAAATTACTTCAAATACATAAATAAGTCCAGTATATGAAAATATTTCCAAAATAGAAAGTGTCATCTTATTAAATAGTAGAAAAAATAAAACAGTTAAGTGTTTAATGAAGACAAACAACGGTAACCAATTTATCTTAATATTTTAACCTGTTGACCGGGTTCAATTCATTTTGCCTCTAAATATTTCGTTATGTCCAATTAAAAGGTTAACGTGTAAATTAGTAGAATTCACCACAAAATTTCGAAAATCATAGAGCACAATCTCAATTAATTGGTATAGCATTTATACAATCATTGAAGTGTTTTACAAACCTTCATAAACAGAGAGTTTTATTTACTTTCAATGGTATATAGCATGAAGTATTTTTGTATGAAAAATAGGCGACATACGAAGTTGTTTTATGCCACTTTGGGAAGTGGCAATTTTATGCCACTTCCCAAAGTGGCATAAAATTGGGAAGTATCTAAGTGATGAAGATTAATCCTTTGCAGTCCGATGTCGATTCTGACTCGACATCTAAGACTGTGCATCATTTTGACGTTTTATTTATTTATTTTTCAAATTTAATTGTTAAAAACGCTTACATAATGGTTAAGAGACGTAGATTAATTTTTCGAAGAAATTCGACTGAAAAGAATTATATATATTTATTTTTCAAAGCAGTAAACAAATCTTTGTATTAGGTGAATAACTTTGCATCTAATTATTTTTCGGAGTGCAAAGGGTTAGTAAAATGCATGCTTCAAAATTTATGAGTGTGAATCAATGATATATTTAATAACAAATAAAAATAATTAAAAAATTATTAATTACAATAAATTGATCAATGACTGAAAAATGACCCTCGTTAATTTACATACGTACAAAATACAATTATTATATATATATATATATATATATATATATATATATATATATATATCACTTAAACAAATCTTTATATTGCCAATGATAATACAAGCGATGGCAAGAGTCAGCTACATTATTTTATTACAATTCAGAAACACAAATACTGGTAAACCAAAACAATTAACAAAATTTTATATCGTCCCATATCAGAGGTGAAAGGGTAAAAATTTTACGAAGCTCACAAAACAAAAACATTCAGAGCTTTTAAACCATATACATTTAATATTTTCAATTTGAGGAAAAAAATGAGTTTTTTTTCGTACTTGCACTAAAAAAATTGATGGTCAGTTACAACGAACGCACCACATAAGCATTAGGAAAGAACACCTTTTAATTTAATTGCATCAACAACCCGTTTTAAAGCAACTCTAGGACTATTTTTCGGGACGTACTTAGTAATTTTGAACCGTGGTCAAATGACGGAGAAGAATTCTGAGCTGGTAACTCCCTCTTCAAACTTCCACGCCTCACCGATGGGAGGACGATTGGACATTACGGATTTAACGTGTACCTAACTCACTTACTTTGGCCTTATTCAAATAGATAAGAAAGGAACTGTCATTGATTATTAAAAATAAACGAAAATTTATTTGATACTGAAAATTTCCCATCAATAATTTGCAAGAAATCCCTTAAATATAGGTAGGAATCCGACATAATCCAGAAATATTTTATATAATATGCAATTTATAAATTCGTTTTTACAGATTTTTATGATACAAGAAAAAGTGGCACGGAAATATTTCTTTCCAACAATTTTAACTATCTTGGCATGTTGCCGATCATCCTATTCCCTTAATTATTAGATCTCAACCAAACAAGATCCATCCAAAGTTTAAACCAGAAAAAAATTTCCTTTGCAAATTATTTAAAATTAGATTTATTATTTTGAATTTAATAACTCAAATCGTAGACAAATTGTCATGATGCATTTTATTTTCCACTTTTCTCACCAACTCCCAAACCACCTTGAATTTAACCGCAAAAAATTCGACCTGAAAAAAAAATTAAAATATATTTAACCTAAATCAAAGCAATGTTTGTTTTAGTCGTGTTTTTGCATCCAAATCTGAACTCACTTCATAATGATATTTTTCTAAAACCTGAAATTAAGGTAAAATCGTACTTTAGCGTGCTTCTTGCTACGTCAAAGATGCGAAATTACCAATAAAGATTTTGGGCCATATAAGTAATTCTTCAAAACAGTTAACTTTACCACTTTCTGAATTAAAATTAAGATCTTTACTGATCTAATTCAGATATTTAATATTATCTGAAAAGCTTCTTTTGAACCTTTAGGGTCATTTTTACAATTTTGAAATGAAAAAACTTTTGCAAACCGGCTGCACTGGTCTATTGTAATGACAAAATATTTAGAGCATGCAATGCATTCGGCATCTGAAGAAGGTGCATAATTTTTTTAAACATCCTAGGGGCTTCACTAGCAGCGGTAGCCGGATCCTAGCAGCTTCTCTTGCACGTTGAATATAAGGACTGTGTCGTTAATGGGAATATTATATAATTGAAAGGAAAGAGCGAAGGAAGAAGCAATCACACTATTCTCTACACAAAATTTCAAGAAATAGTATTTTTTTAATAGCTTCTCTTCTATATATTCAAAGTATTGTTTTTCTCTTCTACAGATACAAAGTATTATTTCTGTCCTCTACAGATTCAAAATATGTCTTGCCATCCATTCACCCAACTTCCGCTCTTGAACAATTAGCGACTTAACGAATTATCAAGGAAAACTGTTAGATCAGAAAAATAATTACGAAAAGTGTAAAGAATTCCATTGCAGAAGATTTTTAAATAATTCAGACGATTTCAAAAAACGCAAACCGATAGTGAAGAATTACAAAGTAATAAATATTTTCTCTTCGTATTCACATTAAAAAAACATTGCAGTGTCTTATCGGCAATCAAAAACTTAAATTATAATACAGAACTAAATTAAAATCATTATTCGATATTTTTTAAATTATTTTTTAATTTAAAATTTTCCATAAAAGTAGTAATTCATATACTACTCAGCCATAGTAAAATATAGTAAACAAATCTGCATTAGGGTTGCTAGAAGATCGCTTCTTTGGGTTGCCTTATTGGCTACAAACTCGGGGGAACACTTAAGTACAATTCAACCAAATCTAAGACTAGATCTGAAATTTCTCATTTCATAAATAATGCACAAAGTTTCTACCTCAATGTGGGAAAGAAGAGTGCTCAAAGCATTTAATGATTTAGTAGGTAAATACGTTAGTGTAATAAACTTTTTTCATTACTTAGAAAATTCTTCGTTTTATAATGAGTAGATTCTTTTTAGTTGAAGAGTTCTAGTATTGCTTGCATTTTTTACGCTGAAATATCTCTAAGAAGAAGCAGGTTGTTTAACAATTTCCTCCATTTTTGTTAAATTTGAAATTTGATTTACAGACTTTAATTCATTGCTTTCGATTGACTTTTCTCAGTCACTATTCAAGACTGAGCATCATTTTGACATTTTATGCTCTTATTTTTTTAAAAAACTTGAATTGTTAAAAATATCTACATAATTTTAAAATGATGTAGATTCCTTTTTTAGGAAAATTGAACTTAAAGCAGTTCCATGTATTTATTTTTTGGTGTAGTAAACAGGTCCATGTATTAAGTGAATAATTATGCATCGAATTATTTTTCCGATGACGAATGATTAAAAATTATTTCTTCCTATTTATCGTAATAAAATGTTTACATTATATTCTTTAAGATCCAAGTTAAACAGCATCTTACCCGCACAAATTTCCAGATCTATGACTCCTTGTTGTGTAGTCAAATCAATATAAAAATCAAAATGAAAAGCAATCTACTTAGCCATATTTCTAAGTTTGTTTAGCCTTATTTTAATACAAAACTTATCTGAATACTCAAAGAACAGTGTAGCTTCAGTCACTGCAAACATTTAAAATAATAATGGAAAGAACATATTAGAAATATCCAAATTAAGCAAAACAGCACAATTTTCCAGATTTGAGACTCTTTGCAATGTTGTTAAATCAATAAATAAATCAAAATAAAAAACAATCGATTTGGTTTCATTTCTAAGTTTTTTAGCATTATTTTAATACAAAATTTATCTGAATACACAATTAAAATATCATAGAAATAATTATTAGCTTCTCACATTTATTGAGGATATCCGTGACTTTCAGTATAACTTCAGTCACTGTAAAAACTTAAAATAATAAAGAAAAGAACATATTTTAAATATATATTAAGCAACATAAATTAAAATTACGCACCATCTTGGATCTTTGCTTGATACATGTCACCACCAAACGTGGGTTCGAATAGTGAAAATGGTCTTGAAATGTTATAAAAATAGAAGCAAATAATCCCGATTGTCTGAGTTCAAATCTTAGTAAAATTTTAAAGTCAGTTTTAACTCAAATATCAGGTTTATAAAAATCTTTATAACAAAGCTGTTACCACTATAAATGTTCGATGCCATAAACATGAATACCACCTAGAAGTTTTGATTCGAAAATAAGTTACTGTAAACATTGGTCATGATAATCAGGCACGGTTACAGAATTCTTAAACAGCTTAGAATTCAGTTGCCAAATAAGAAAAATGAATATCTGCAATTTCGTTGACTTCAACAACAAATTTGTTTTATTTCATTGTTGGAAAACATAAATTTTACCATTAAGGAGTCAAAATTATCTTAAAATTCTTCTTACATCTCACGGTTGTGTACTATTCAATGCATATTGAAACTTAATCAATAAGACAAATTAAAATTATACATAATCTCATTTTTCGTGATAATAGGGGGATCCTATGAAGTTTTGAATGTGACAAAGTCGTTTTGACGATGTTGCAATTTTGCACATCATACTCTGTGAAAATAATATCTAGTGATACAGCTATCAAATATTTGTTAAATTCATGCAACTATTTTTGTGATAATAACGGGAGTTATTGTAGAATTACTATGAAAAGCAAAAAGTTGCATTAAAATCATTAATCTAAGATAATATTCCAAAATCTTCTTCATTTTATCAATATTTTTCTCCCAGCTATTCTATAAGCTAAATTGCTTTCAGTTTAGTTCAATTGTGTTAACATCCCCTTTAAAACAACACTAGGACTATTTTGGGTTGGACCCCGTAATTTTGAACCGCTATCAGAAGACGAGGATGAAGCCTGAACTAAAATCTTTGTC
Source organism: Argiope argentata (assembly GCA_026289955.1). Lineage (NCBI taxonomy): Eukaryota > Metazoa > Arthropoda > Arachnida > Araneae > Araneidae > Argiope > Argiope argentata. The sequence continues at coordinate 1,350,143 of JAOUZG010030883.1, read as the reverse complement.
TCTAAACGTCCACACCATACCAGCAGGGGGACGTTTGACCACGAAGGATTCGTTGTACACAAGACCAGGTTACACGACGGTTCTTTGGTGGAATCGGTTCTTGAAACCCTTCGGTTCTGAAGTCGGGATCTTATTATCTGGTCACCACGGCCCAATATATGAGCTAATTTCATTTGGAGAATTTGAAATTTTATTTACATTGAAAAAATGTGTTTAATACAAAATTTAATATGAAGATTATATTATTGTTACTAATGGCACTTGCCATGGACAAGCTCCGCCGAAGCATCAGTGAGTTTTAAGTCGAAAGGAGCGTCTCTTGTTTTTTGAAGTAGCGCCAACTAGGGCCAAGTAAGTTGAAAGTAAGACTTAAGTACTCACTCATCACAGTCACTTGCGCAGCTCCTATTTACAAGGGGCAAATTCATACATCTTACAGATAGAACACAGAAGAAAAACCATGCCCAAGTCGGGACTCGAACCCGGGACGCCCAGTGCTCTGGGAAGACGCGTTACCCTTATGTCAGGATGCCAGCTATGAAGATTATAAGTAGTATAAACGAAAAGCACTTGCATGTAGAGAGATCGTTTTTCTAGGATGAACCAAAGTTTCCGTTTAATGTGTGATGATTACCTCTTGAGAAACTCGCAGTTGTCAAATACTTTTTTGACGGACTGTAGGTTGTTTCAGCAATGTTAGCTACCGTTCTGAATGTTGTCAAATATAATAAAGATTCTGTGGTACATACTTGAATCAACTGATGTGAAATAATATTGGTATCAATAAACAGGAAGTTATTATTGAAAAACTCAATTTTGCCTAATTCTGTTATTGTTAATTTATTGATTGTTCATTATAATTGTGTCAACGCCTAAAATTGCCATAAAAATATTATTTTTGAAATTAGTTAATTCGATTATTAGGGATTATTTGAAAGCTTGTCAAACTATTCTGTAAATAAAACAAGAGTTTATAAAATTTATTCAATTAATATTTTAATATGCACATTTTCCACCTAATTTTAACTCACTATTTTCGTTTTGTAATTTTTATTCTTTATGTATGTCATGTTTAACCTTTCTTTTCATGATGATGGAAATCTCCATCATAAATTTTAGTGAGCAAAAAACTGTACTCAAAACAGGTGTACTGTAAATTGGTGGTTGCTGGCAACTTTTTTCAGACTATTGTGTAATAAGGAATGAAGCTTAAAAAAAAATCAAATATCACAATCATTATAGGGCAGTTGAACTTGTAATTCCGCTGTTTGTTGTGGTTGGAGGAAACGTGCGATTTCTAGAATATATATTTATAACAAATCTGAGATTTCTTTTGCTAATAAGAGCAATAATGAGGAGAAATTTAAGAGAACGACATTGAAGATTTTGTACTGAGCGGAACATGTAAATTTGCATGACAATGGATTTTTCCATCTTATTATTTTTTTAATTATTTTATATTATATATTTATAACAGGATTTTTTTAAAAATATTTTTCCTTTAATCTAGATTATGAATTATATCACCTTGATTTATTTCATGGAAAAAGATCATGCAAAAAAGCATTAAAGTCACATTCGAATGAATTTGAGAGTTTATTTAAAAAGTGTTATTATAAAAAGTATTTATTAAAAAGCGTTATTATAAAAAGTAATATCAGTAAACAAAAATCATTTGCATAATCATCATTCAAATTCTTGCATTATTATGAATATTTAATAAAAATATACACATTACAGATTTTATTACTCTCTAAAGCAGCTTGTTTATTTGACAAAAATAAATATACAAAAGTCCTCTTGTATTAACTATTCATAAAAAAATCAAATATATTCATAAAAAAACTCAAATTCAAAACTAGACTCAAAACTCAAAATATAATGAATTTTTTTCTTATTCAACAAAAAATGTAACAATTTTTCTATTCGAAAGAAAGAGGATTAACAACAAGATAAGCATAAGGTAAACAAATAATAAGCAAATAATAAAACAAAAAGGATTTTTTAAAGATTTTAGACAATAAAAAAATAAATATTAATTATCTTAGAATAAAAAGCATGCAAGTAAAAAGAAATTATGAGAAATATTTTGTGCTGATTTAGTTTATTTTAAAACTTTCAGTTGTCTCAAAAATGTCTAAAACTCTGAAGCTGGAGAGTTGAAAAAATCGACCTTTATGAATATACAGTTTTTAGTTTTAATTAATATCCGCATTTTAACCCTTTGCACTCGGAAAAGTAATTCGATGCATAATTACTCAAAATACAAAGGCTTGTTTATTGCTCCAAATTTGTGTGTGTGTGTGTGTTTAAAATTGAATTTCTCTGTCTTTTTATCATTCTGTAGGTATTTGCAATAATCAAAATTGAAAAATAAAGAAATAAAATGTTAAATTAATGCAAAGTCTTGAATGGTGTCCAATAGGCACCATCGAGTGCAAAGGGTTAAACTACAGTACACTCCTGTGTATACAGCCTAATGTCGTAAAAGAACTGGCCGATAAAAAAAGCCGGATTTGCAGGATTCCTTCGAATTAATTTCTTTGACCACTAATAACAGACGACAAAGATTTTATATCAACTGTTATAATACTCACTGTTATAATACGTATTTTCTCACTTCTTATTAAGTACCAAGCCCACCATTTATCTTAATGTAAATACATCCACACCTCAGTGAATCCTACATGTAGTTATCGGTAGCGTGTTCAGTTAAAAAGAAGGCTCTGTAAGGTAGTTTATATACTTTTATATACTGTACTGCACATTTCAAGAATTTATTGGAGGAAAAGTAAATTAAAGGATAGAAACTTTTCATATATTAGCATACATTTTATAATGCCCAACTTAAATGCAGGAAACATACACAATATACTAATGCAAATCGTAGGTTTCTTTCTTTAAAAAATTGGCTCAAACTGATTTATTTTTCACTGATAAATGATTACTCTGATATGAAAAGGTATCTCTAAGAGAAGAGTCAAAATTTATAGTTTTTAGGTTTTGAAAAGGTCTTTAATAAAGGTTTTAAATACCTTGCTTTCCTCATTTAATTACGATAAAAGAACACTAGGCCGGATAGTATAGAATACGAATAGTCACAAACCGGGTACTCGGGAGTGTACTGTACCTTAATGTTTGGGTAATTTATAATAATTCGAAATGATTATTTATGTAATTGACATAATTCGTTAAATTAGGATTAGAAATGGAAACGTAATAAAAGCAGCATTCTTGAAATATTACAGAATGAATTGACTTCAAAGAAACCAATAAAATAACATGGCTCTTATAGTACAGAATCCGGATAGGCACAAACTGGATACTCGGGAGTGTACTGCACCTTAATGCTTGGGTAATTTATTACAATATGAGATGATTATTTCCGAAATTAACATAATTCGTTAAATTAAGGACATGGAAAAGTAAAAAAGATAGCATTCTTGAAATATTGCAGAATGAATTGACTTCAAAGAAACCAGTGAAATAATCTGGTTCTTATAGCACAGAATCCGGATAGGCACAAACCGGATACTCAGGAGTGTACTGTACCTTAATGTTTGGGTAATTTATAACAATATGAGATGATTATTTCTGAAATTGACATAATCCGTTAAATTAAGGTTAGAAATGGAAACGTAGAAAATGTTGCATTCTTGAAATATTACGGAATGAATTGACTTCAAAGAAACCAATAAAATAACATAGTTCTTATAGTACAGAATCCGGATACTCGCAAACCGGATTCTTGGGAGTGTACTGTACCTTAATGTTTGGGTAATTTATAACAATACGAGATAATTATTTCTGAAATAGACATAGTTCGTTAAATTAGCTTAGAAATGGAAACGTAAAGTAGAATTCTTGAAATATTACAGAATGAATTGACTTCAAAGAAACCGGTAAAACAACACTATTTATTCATGAATCAATAAAAAATACTGTACATCTTTACTGGCTGGAACTATTCACAAACAAAGAAAATATAAATATTTACAGCTAGATGATTTAATCGTCGAATGATTCTTCATGCTCTTCGTCTTGCGATGAAGGTATTCCAGCAACCAAACCTGAATAATATTCCGAAAAGTTCTCTAAAACCGTCGCTCTGAAACGATGAAACAAAAATTAATCACTGAAACAAAATCATCAATTTATTTATGCTCACGTTTATAGTTCATTTATTTCGTGTAAATTTTAAGACATCCTTGTTGGATGCTTGTAAGAAACTGTTTGAGTTTTGTTTAGTTATAATAATGTCACGTTTTAAAGCAACATAGGGTTATTTTGGGGCGGGTTTCGCCACTTTGAACAGTGGTCATATGACGAGGACGACACCTGAGCTGGTATTTTGCTTTCCAAACTTCTACGTCACACCATCAGGAGGATATTTGGCTTCGATGGATTTAACATGCACCAGACCTAAATGCACGACGATTCTTCGGCGCAGTTGGGTCTCGAACCGAACACCCTCTAGTTCTGAAACCGAGAACTTACCACCGGGCCACTGTGGTGCCAGCCGCCAGATTTAACGTTCGCCACCACATGCACACACGTGGAAAGCCTTTGGCTAGAGGGTTCAAACTTGCAGCCCAAGGGATACGAATCCAACGCCCTGCAAACAGGCTATCCCGGCCAAGCAATTCAGGTGGATTTTAAAAATAACCAAGGTATACTTTTATTTAGTTCCAACCAGAACTGTATACAAACATTGTGTGCAAAATATTTCAATGTTGAATAACAATGTGGCAATATTATCTGTCAAGATAATGATAAGAAAGGGGAATCTAGGATTCAAACTTTTCAGTATTGTTATTCTGTGCTATATGTAGACAATAAGTTTCACTTCAATATTTTTTTGAGAACATATTTAAATGCTATAGCAGAATTTCAAAGAATTTTAGTGACATAAATCTAAAGGTTTGAAAATTCCAATATTTTTTTGAAAAATTAAATCCCCATTATTTGAAGAATTATCTGATTAATATCAGGCTTAAATCAAGGGTGCGGCATACATTTAATCTGTAACCTTCTTCATATAAGATTAAAGTCTGATTTATTTTCCAGTTTAGTTTCCTAGAAAGTTTTATTTTCACAAATGTAGTCATAGACAGGTGAACTAACAAATGCAGGATTACCATATATTAAGCTCGTGTTGTATAAAAATAAATCTTTAACAATGGAATGTGATTCAATGTATATAATATTTCAAATTTATTTCAGTATTGTAACTATGTTACATTTTTATTACCTATAAAAATATTTTGTTTTACGCTGACTTTTTAAGATGGTACAAAATTTTAAGATATTAAACAATATCATAATATCATCAAAACAATTTTGTAACACATTTTGTGCAGTTTTAAATTTCCTATAACTTTTGGAAACAGGCAATTTTTCTTACGTATAATTTTTTAAAATTTGACTTTCTAAATTAATTCAACAGTTTTTTCAAGAGATTTGGTTTTGATATTTAATACGTAATAAACGTAATCTAAAAACTTTTTTTAGCTACAGAATTTCTTTTTTCCTTCTAAATTGCAAAAGATCATAATGCTTCCTCCAAATAAAGGCATGTACCTAATTGATTTGTATAAAAATGTTAGATTAGTATTAAAAATGTAATGCATATACAAATTTATATTTTATATTTCAAACTGTTGGTAGAAGAATATTTTAATAATTTTTTATGGATTTCAATAATAATTTGATTACTATCTCATATTTTCGTATTTCAATAAAAGTTTTATTTGATTCGGAATCACTGAATAAAAACACTTTATTTATCTTTTTTTTTAAAAAAAAGATTCATTTGTTTGTTCACAGCAAATAATAAATATTTTGATATATCTTACAGACACCCATTTAACATTTATTTGTGCACCATAATTCAGCCACTTCAACCAACTTTTTAGAATGAAACGATTTTAAAACCTTCCTTGGCAAATCTTGGGCTATTTATTCATCAAAATTCAACAAAAACACCTATTGATTGTAAGGCTCAATACTCTGAAGCAGGGAGAAAACACTTATTTTTCACTATCGGTAACTATGCAACATCTTACAAGCACCTTTGCCCTTAAATTAACACTTTCAAATATTCAAAGTGTTACGGTTCTGATACAGATAAGTTTTACTAATTTGTTTTAAGTACTTAACTATTCTACGAATTACAGTTAACAAAACAATAAGTGGTAGAAAAATCCATAAAATCCATCCCATATAAAAAATGCTTTGACCATCCAGTTTCACATCAGGGTTTATAAAGTAAACTTTGTTATAAAGAAAACTTAACATCCGATCCTATTATTATTATAAATTTTTTGGAGGTGAGCAGCCAACTGGAGCTGATCTGGCATATGTCAGATCTCTTAAAAGAGGACAAGCAACAACATCAACAAATACAACTTTACGAAAATAAAATTTTCGTAAATAGTAAATGCATTAATTAAATTTATAATTAAACAACTAGAATAATAATTTTTTGCACAATAATTATTTTACAATCAGTTAAAAGTTTATGCTCCACCAGTATTTTATTTTATTAATAACAGGAAGGGAATTTCTACGCATTCTCTTTTTACAACTCGAAAAGTGTTAAGGTGCTACCTTTATTCTCACTCTAGAATATCCAATAATTATTTAGTAACATTAAATATAACATTAGTTGCCCAAGAACACAATACCTGATTATTACTGAATGATGTGGAAAGCATTTATTACAACGTTTTCGTTCTTTCTGTTTTCAATTATCTGTTCTTATTTCAAGGAATTGTATATAAAAAATTGTGCTTATTCTCTCAACTCCATTAAGATAAAAATCCCTCTAGAATATCCAATATTTATTATGTAACATTAAACATAACATTAGTTGCCGAAGACTGCCATGCCTGATTATTACTTAATGATGTGGCAAGCATTTATAACAATGCTTTC
>JAOUZG010030883.1:1313000-1341307 GCA_026289955.1 Argiope argentata | reverse complement strand
ACACACACACACACACACACACACACACACACACACACACACACACAAGGATTGCTCGAATAAAGTTATAAGATAAAATATTTTTTCTAAAAACTCATTTTCATAATTTTCCTCTTTACAATATTTGATATAACTCATGATTTCCTAATGTAAATATAAAGGAATCTAATTATATTTTTTATTTTTAAATTCTCCTTGAAGTAGTTTTATTCATATGGAGTAAAATTAATCAATTGAACTATAATAAAGCTTCGAAACATTGCATTGTTATAGTTAACACAAAAGTGGAAAAAAATTCACAATCCTAGCATACTGAAAAATGAATAAGAAATCAATTAACAATTTTAACCTTAACAAATATGAAACGATCCGAATTGAATAAATGTTTAAAAATATTTTTCTCGTTCGAAAAAAAAAGTCATTTTCATCGACTAGGAATATGAATACGAGTTTCTGTAAATGAAAAACCAGACTGTTTTCAAGATATGATATTATTTAATGAAGAGAATATCAAATAAATATTTCAAAATAAATACACATATAAGATGCTTTTGCAATATATTAGTGAGATCAAAATATTCAAAATTTAATATAAGAAAATTGATAAAAAGACTCGGTTTTCATTTTTTAAACTAAAACTGTAAGTTTTTCGAAAATTAATACAAAAATTTTCTTAACACGATAACAATTTTATTTTTTAGCTTTTATATGAATTAATTAAAAATAAATAAAAGGGGAATTCATAAATTTACTGAGTACTTAAGCATTAAGCTTTTTATTTAAATATTTTAAGAGATAACACTGCATTCAGAGCCTGAAAACTTCTTCTTTTCTTTCATAAGATACGTTTCACGATTATTGTTGAAATAAACCAAATAATCCTTTTGTGTAATTTTTGAGGTATTTTCAAAAGGCAAATGATATTTTTTGAAAAAGAAAGTAGAGTTAATATTATCGGAAATTGTAATGACACTTTTTGAATTTTTTTTGTCTAGAATTTAGAATTATATTTAGGAAGCACGGAGCTTTTTTGAAATTTCATTTGAGCTTTAGTAAATCAGTTTTTTTAAAAAATAATAAGTTGTTGCTTTACTCGTATTTAAGTCAATCCATTGGTGTTAACCTCTTTACCGGTTTGCCCGTACGCTGTACGTGCATCGATTTATCGAATTTTGATAGTTGTTAACAAAAAATAAATCATTCATAACAATTATAATCCAATAGTAAAAGGACTTCGAATACGAAGATAAGCCAAGTATTCCATGTATTTCCATTTGAAGCAAAATAAGAAAATATTCTCAAAATAGAAGGTATCATCTTATTAGATAGTAAAGAAAATAAACCATTTAAGGGGTTAAACGTCTTCCACTGGTGTCGTCCTTGTCATCAGACCGTGGTTCAAAATTACGAGGTCTGACATAACACAGCCAAGTATTACTTTGAAAAAAAGAGAAGTTAATAAGACTAACTTGGATTTAAGTCATGAATGACATACAAGATAATTTTTCTTCAAATGACATTCCAAACTTATTTGATAATGAATGAAAACAACACCACCATATAAACTGAAAACAAGATTGGAAGTTTTAAAGCACAGAAAAGGCCATTTTTCTGATGGGATTTGAAAGGTACTGAGGATATTAGGCTAATTAGTAGAAAAGAACTTGGCTGTATTTGGATGAAGCAATAAAAAAAATAAATTCTCAAATTGGCAAATCGTAAAGAAGTGATGTTTCATGCATCATTAGTGACCCATCAAAAACTATGAGAGATCAGTTGATAAGCGTAGGCTCTACGCAATCAGATAAGAATTTATTTCAATTTTTGCAACTCCTTCCAAAATCATAAAATATTTAACGATGATAATACCACATGAAATAACTTTTCTTATGTTTTTATGAAAGCGTTTTAGTGCACAGCTGATAAAAATACAGCATTCCAAGAATACCAAAGTTTGAATTTGAAAGAAAAATTACCAACTGTTATCCAAGGAACTGTCATTCATTAAAGATAAATTATTTTTAAAAATTAAATGGCTTACCAAACAACTGATTCAAATTAACAAATAATATAAACAGAAAACTTTAATTTTTACACAACTTCATGTCCTATCTTTACTAGTACATAAATGAATAATATTTTCGAAATAATGGTGAAATGAAGTCCTACAGAAACATCATAACTCGAAATATAGATGACGTTGATTCTATAAACACCTGAAGTGTCTCAAGAATTTCAGTTAAATCAATGCAGCCTCTCTGAAACAGAAGTTATCCTCTAATTAAATAGCAGTGAAAAGTGCAATGTTAAGGCTTATCAATTTGAACTCCTTAACTGTAATGCCCGCGAGTCATACTAACAACGAATCGTCGCGTCTCTAACTTATTACATGACGTTAAAATATTCTAAAGCTCTATAATTTAACACAGTAATTATATATAATACACAAATGTCTCAATTATTTCATGTCTATATTGAGCTGAATCAGTAAAACAACACATTTCTGAAATGAAAGATATAATCTAATTAGATACTAAAAAAAGCAAAACATTGATCTCAGTAAAGAATGTAATAAATGCAAAAAACGTAATAAAATATCTATCATAGAGCAATGAATAGTATAAGCGTACAAGCTAATTTTATTATTTGAGTTTTCGAAGTTTTTAAAAAAAACAATAATGTTTTCTAAGCACAGCATCTGTTGTTCTTTCGTAGAGGTTTTTCTCAGCTTGCAGTAATTTTCCGACAAAAAAATTTCCTTTTCGAGTTTAGTTTAGTTATATTAACGTCCTGTTTTTAAAGCTATGCTAGGAATATTTTGGGATGAATCTCGTAATTTTGAACCACTTTCAGATGACAAGGACGATGCCTGAACTTCACCCCACTCTCCAAACTTCCTCAGCACAACAACGTGAGATCGTTTGGCCCCGACATATTTGGCATGTACCATTCCCATTTACACGATAGTTCTTCGGTAAAATCGGATCTCGAAACTGAAGCCGAAATCTTATCACCAGACCATTGCACCCCCCTTTTCCTTTTCGAAGAAACTTTCCAATAATTCAATTGAGGTCTTCGTGATACAGTTTCATTGGTTCAGCATATTTCAATTTCAAAAATGGAACTATTTATCCGGTGATTATCAAATCCTTTGTTTCTCTCCGAATCTGCTATTACTCATTTCTGTAAACGAATTTTATTTCATGATTTTGTTGAAATCATGAAGTTAAAGAGAAGCATGAAATGACGTAATCAATTATATTTGGGCATACCTGGTTACAAATATAACATTGGACTCAATATATATTTGTAACCAGATTTCAGATTTTGTTTAGATTAGTCAGGCTATTATTTGATAATTATATTTTGCAATTATACTACCTAAATTTTTGTTGTCAACTCAGTCATTGTGATGATCTTGAATTATTTTAAGACATTCTAAAGGAAGATACCGTCATGAAGATCTGAGACAGAATAGAGATGCTCTTCCATTTATAGTGAAACGTTTTCCCTTTTTTATCATAAGGTAACGGGCATTCAGACCAGACATAAAGTTACCCATTTTCCCACAGATAGGTAAGTGCATAAGGCAAATGTAGATCCTCAAGATATAGATATTTTTACATTAAGAGAGTCATTGCTTCTAGCCATTTGTTACTATATCCAGGTTTGGTAAAAAAAAAGAGTGTATTCCATTGTTTCAAATCGATACATCATGTTTTCAAGGAAGAGGAATGTCAAAACATCCAGTTGCAAAACCTTATTTCCGTATGAAGAGCATCCTATACTCTTCGAGAAACGACCAATCCCTTGAAATTGTTATCATCAAGTGTCAAACCCAGGTGCACTTCAACCAGCTTTAACTGCGAAATGATTGTCATTGACATATGCTAAAGAGACGGTCGGCCATCCAGATGGTTCATAAGTAGACTCTCGTCTATTGGGTCGAAACCATTCAGGAAGCGTTGCTGAGCGGTTATTGGATGATAGGGAACTCAAGTTCACCAATGAGAAAACCGGAGATGGATATCTGATGAAAATAAAATGCTTTTTTTTCAGAGAAAGAAAAATTATCGAATAAGAATTTAGAGGGACTTCAGAAGGTTGAGAAGTTATTTCTGAATTTTTGAGAAACTTCGTGTGATTCGGGCTTCTGTGCTTGGGTCCATCTGATAACCAGTGGATTTCTGGAGCGACAATGTGGTTTTCGTTTAGTCTAACAGCCTTTTAGTGGTTTTTTGGTGACTTATTCTGAGATTTGGAGGATCTATTTCGTGATTAAATTGTTATTTGATGTTTGTAAATAATATCAAACTAGATGAGTACAAGTTTTTTTTGTAATTATAAAAGGCTGTAAATAAAAGAACTATTTTGTTACGGTACTCTCTTATTTTATCGATCTTGGCTAAGATATTAGAAAAGCAATCTCATGAGCAAAATGCAAATTAACGGTTCATTCTAAGATGGCTATTTAAGAAATTTTGTTGCAATGCCTCCTATTCTCATGATAATTTAAGATACCTTTACATAAAAGGAAGAGAATTTTTCGCTAGAATTTTCCACTTGAAAGTAAATATATTCTTTACTCCCCGATAATAAAACAGAATTCGGATGGGAGAGAATTGTAATACATTTCAGACGAAGTCTTTTCCATGAAATTGCTTCAAGAGAAATCCTCGAGTCGCAACTCGGATTCTATAAATCAGTTATCGCCTAAAATAGATTCAACTTTCGCATATTATAAAATGCAGCCTTTTATCTCATTTTCCTTCCACCATTAATCTGAGTATTTTATGAGAGTTGAAGTAATAAATGGATATATTATTATAGATACAAATATTTCAGAACAGTGTGTTACGGTAAAAATCAGTTATTTCATTTCAAAAATACTTAAATACTCTGACAATAAAAATTAGGAACGGAATATATATATATATATATATATATATATATATATATATATATAACCCTCTAAGCTTGTATATATTATGCATTCTAAAGGTACTAATTTTTTCATTATTACAATTTACTCCTCTTGATCCAGCATAATTTGCCAAGTCTTTGAGTCGAGAGTTTAACATAAAGTAGAAGTGTGGCAGTTTTTATTTGATTGAATCCGACTGAAGTCTGAACTTCAATTCTAGCATATTGGGGAAGATTGGTTTCATTGAGAGCTTTGAAAATAAATTTGCTTATATTTTTTATCGCTTAAAATAAAACATTCTGATCAATGGATTGCTAAAGTACACATCTATCTACCAGTTTTTGAATATTATTATCTAAAGACTAAGGACATAATTTACATCTTTTGATTCAAATTATTCAACGAGAGACACCTTAGCACTTTTGATTATTTGTAATAAATGCTTTATTATTAAAAGAAAATTTTTGTTAATATTTTATAATTCATTATTGAACTTTGTTAATATTCACAAAATGTGTAATCAAAAGCATCTTTTATATTTTAGCTGATATTGAAAAGTTTTTGATGGCTTCTTTCTTGTGAATTTTAGGAATGGGATTTTTGCTATCGAACATATTACCTTCTCTAATGAAGTTTATGCAGATTGAAATGTGGTTTGGTACTCACATTTATTTTAAATAATCGATATTTATTGAGTTGATTGAGTTTTCCCGAATTCTTTAAAACCAACAAGAGAAAGGTAAAAACACCGAAATAGAAAAACCGTGCGAGTGTTCTGGGTGTAATTTGGAGCCTCAAATTCACAAACTCGGTCAGGAAACCGCATACCAAACCACATGCCACTATGTCTAATTTGAAGAAAAATATAAGCACAGCAAGAAAAACTTGGAGAGCAATGAACTATATTAATTGATACCCACTTTTTTTTAAAAAAAAAAACATTGTTTTGAATACAGGAATTTAAAATTTAACAAAATAAATGAAATAATTCCTTATAAAGGAGAGTTCTGAGTCACTATAAAAAACATGAAAAGAGCACAAGAAAACAGGTGACGAGGAAAAGTCCTTTAAATAGCAAGAAGAAACAAGAAACACATTAGTTTGGAATTGAGGATTTAAAACTAGAAAATGACCCAGGAAATGATTTAGTAACTAAACCTAATTGGTAAAAGAAGAAAAAACAAGTATTTTTAAAAATCTTTTTTACTTCGGTTAGCAATCCTAAGGAATCCAAACAAACTGCATAATTACCAGTTGAAAGAGATTTGCCTTCTGAATAATAGAATCGGCATCTTGAGTTTCTTAAATAACCGTCATTTTCCTGAAAACTCGTATTATGATAGAGTCAAAGCTTGGAAAATGTTTTTTGATGTATTGTATAAGCCTACACATGATTTCAATCCCCTATTAGCCATCTTAAAACAAGATTTTATTATATATATATATATATATATATATATATATATATATATATATATATTGCTTAACAAGCAACATCACAGTTTTCAAAGGAAGAAAAAACAAAAATTTCCCCCATTATAACGAATATTTATGATATATATTTTATTATGACATTTAAGTCATAGTTTTAAATCGTTTTCTTAAAGAAAGGGTTTTAAGCGGTATCGCATTATCTGAACTTAAATTATCTAAATAAACAGTAAGATTGTTTTTCAGAAAAATTTGAATCTTTTTTTTAAGATCTAAAAATAAAGTCCAAGATCCGTAGATTCTAAATGTCTTAATATGCGAAGTTAGAATTATGTATATAGTAGTTTCATTGATACAAATAAATAAAATTGAAATCGAAAACTTTGCCATTTTAAACCAAAAATGAGCGATTTGTTTTATTTTTATAGCAAAATCCATCAAAATAACACTTTATATGATTATGTACGGCAACTATTTACATAATCGTCCATAGATTGAATGTTTTTGGCATTTCTGTTTAAAAAGCGTGAAAATTATATTCGTTTCCAGAGCATTTGGATGAACTAATTTACAAGTACAATATCTAAACTCATTTTATGAGGAATGGATATTTTGCTGTTGTTTTTTCACGGAAAACATGGTATTTCAAAATTAATTCATTGAAATTTCACGAAATTCGGTATGTATATATCCAATAACTTTGTGAGTGTGATAGACAACGGAGTTTCAGGTAGCTTCATTTGGACATGTTTTAAAAACACCTTTTCACAGAATAGACCAATTTTGACATGAAATCATTAACGGCACTTTCTACTGCTCATAAAATTTTTATTTATTAAAATGAGTTTTATCTTATGGTTTCTTACATTTTGTAGATGAAATAAAAATAGATAAATAGATGAAATAGTTGATATATATCGATGAAATAAAAATATATAGATAGATGATATATATATAGATGCAATAAAAACTAATCATTTCCATTAATTTTTTAACGCGCTGTTTTAACTAACATTAAATATTTTGCCAAATTTTCCTTAAATAAGCAGTTTTTTTTCAAAAACTAAAAGAAATGAGTATATTTTTTTGTTTCTACCTTTGTTGATTTTTTATTTCTACCTAAATTGTTGAACAGTGACCTTTCTGGTCTGTTTCAACAATTTGGTATAATGAAAAATGTTAATACATATTTTTTTTTAAAAATTGTCTCCAAGCTAAGTCGTATACCTTATAAGGTTCCTCTAAATCCTTAATAGATCGATTTTGAACTGTCGTTTGAAAAAAAATATGATTTATATTCAATTTTGTCATGAAAACTCCATTACTTTTTCTTTTACTATTATATTACAATTCAAATGTCTATAAAAAATACTGTTTTAGTCATTTTCGGTTAATTGACGTTATTTAACTAAATAACCAATAAACCTGTGTCTTTCTGTGCTATGTTCTTCGGTCATTTATGAGACATCTAATTATCTTCTTTAGATGATATTCAAAAAGCATTAAGCTACTCCTCATTACGACTGTTGTTATCAATGAACTAAATAACAGCTCTTGTGTGTATGATTTTCCTGCTTACATTAAAAATGCAGCGAAGCATGTACAAGGAAATCGAAAAATCTGTTTATATTTTCGTATCCTTACGATCTCGGTTTCAGTAATTTTCATGGAAAAAAATTCTTCCATTCAGTATCTGTTACCATAAGATTTTTCCTACGATTAAAGACCCAACTTCTTAGTACTTTGCTTATCAAGTAAAAAAATAAATATTCAGTTTCCTTTTTTCAAATAACTGGTTTTTTAGTGATGCTCCTCTGCTCTGTTCATTTTTATTCTCCTTTTAATTTCATTCTTGAACGCAACCACAGAGAATTTTGGAAATTTCTTCAATCAATTGAATTGATCAAATATTGTCACTCAGAATAAATGATAGAGTTATTTTTTAAACTTGGTTCTTTAATATAAAAATAATATTGAAAAGAAATCATTATAAGGTTTTATAGTCAATTTTAGTCAAGTTCTAGGCAATTTAATATTTTACAAATAGTCTGATAATTTAGCATTATTTACACAGTCTGCATAATAACAATGGTAAATTCTTTATACGTAAAAGATCTGATTGGTAGTTCCTGGAAATTCATCCTTGAATTAATTTTTAGTAAATCTAATTTTTACTTCTGAAATTTTTTTTCTAAGAACCCCACTTGTAGGGACAAAAATCCCAACTGATTCATGCTTTCTTAATATATGATACTTTATAAACGTTTAAAATCTCGTTAATATAACGTAGATTTACGTTGCAATAAACACTCTACAAATTGAATATGGTATGAATTTTTTTTAAATATTACAGATTACCTACAATATTTGTCAAAAATGTATATGTAACTTAATATTTGATCAGTATTGTAGAGATTATTTATTTTGAGTTGTATATTTTTGAAATTTATAAATTAATTATTTCAAATTAATCTTTAATTATTTCAAATTAATAATATTCATGAATAAAATATGGAGTTGATTTATTTCTGTCAGTACATGTGTTTGAAGAAAGCCACTACTATCTAAAAGTTTTCTCTTTAGACTCATAATTTTCATTCGCTCCATAATTTTCCCCCTTAATTTTAGACTTTAAATCCTTCTACTATCAGAGAGTATTAATTTATTATTGAAACCAAAATATAGAATAAAGTACAGCCTGTGAGATAAAAAATAAAATTCACTAGAACAATGTTCTATAAAAATATTGCCTTGTAAATAGTCAAAGGTTTTCAGAGCTTATAACTTCATTTATTGTGTATACAAGAAATTTTATTATGCTGTTGTTGAAACTAAACTAACAATATTTATTAGGTTATATCTACTGGAAGGAAAAATAATCCAACCCTAATAATCACAAATATACTTTAACCAGAGATGAAAATCGAGTGGGTGACGAAAAAATACATGGAATTATATACAGAGCAAATCGAAATGATTGCCCTGTTTATAAATGGCTGTATCAACCTTATAAACATTGATAAGATTAAAACGTTAAAATACAATACAGAAAGAAAATTATAGTTTTGTCCGGGTACGTAATAATTGCTTTATATGGCTGTATTTTGTCACATCCACGTCCGAATTGAATTCCATTTTACAGCAGGCATACTAAAATCAAGCCACTGATGGTAGCGTATTCGTCTGGTGAATCTTCAACATTTTTTTTAAAAAAATCATTATTGGAATATGGAGTATGGAAATATTAAACAATAGAAACACAAATCTAAATACATACATTATGCGATTTCTGCAAATCTGCCTGTGTCCATTTTCATTTATAAATTCTTTTACCTTTATAAATCGGGTTTTGTGATAGACTGTCTCAATGCTTCTTTTGGCTATGACAGTGAACAAAATGCCGATTTCACCATCATGTGAAACATTTTGACGAAGAATGTTTCACATCGTAGTGAAACGGATACTTACTTGATTAGGTATTTTTCTTCCTTCCATAGATAAAAATCATATATATAAATATTAAAGTTTTTTAAATGAGCCTAAGACGCAACTTCCTTTAAAATTTGATTAAAACGGATACTCACTTGATTAAGTATTTTTCTTCCTTCTATAGATAAAAATCACATATATAAATATTAAAGTTTTTTTAAATGAGCTTAAGACGTCACTTCCTTTAAAATTTGATTAAAAAAGAAACGAAATACAATATAGTTTATTCTGATCGGGTTATGCGATAGACTGTCTCAATGCTTCTTTTGGCTACGATAGTAAACAAAATGCCGATTTCACCATCCTTTGAAACATTTTGACGAAGAATGTTTTACATCGTAGTGAAAAGGGTACGCGATCAGAAAACAAAGTGAAATATGCTAAATGTTCTTAAAAAAGGAAATACCCTTAAAAATTACAAGATTTCAATACGGTTTCTCAGCATATAGTGCTCCAAGGTAAAAGTAGGGATAATAATAGGATTTAAAAGAAATATAGATTAAATAGGGATTCACAGTGAAGTAACAGTATACCTCGGATACATTTATGCATTTCTCCAAAAATGAGATGCCAGAAAACGAATCGAAAATGATACATTCTGAAAATTGGAGAAAATAGACCACAAATCAAAGGTGGATACGGCAGAATGTATTTTATTATAAATTTACAGATTTCATTTTTCTTACCAAGTAAAAAGGAAAGACTAATTAAGGAATATTTCAGTATATAATTGAAATTATTGGTTCAGAAAAGACAGCGTAGATATTAAAATAAATCCACCATTTCATTGTCAGAAATTGGACCCAAAATAAAAATGATATTAAGATAGCTATTTTATAGGAGCCACAAGGTAGACATAATTTTGATAGTAATTTAAATAAATAAACATGTGGCTTATATTCCCATATAGACAAAGCTTCATACAATTCATTTTAAACAAGGCCGTTTCCAGTTTATACATTTTAAATTTAGAATTGTAGGGAAACTTATTATGGGCAGTAAAACGCAAAGCATTTGTCCTACACGATTTTTAATTTCTATACAAACATAGCTATAATAATCAGCTGCAGAAATTTATACAAAAGCATACCTGAGAGTATTGACTCTGTCTAATGGAACAGAACATTTCTCAATTACTGCATTTAAAATTGAAGATGAAAATTTACGATAAAATTTGGTGGCCTTGGCCTTGTTCTACTATTGCTTATTGAGAATAAAAGATATAATGGATAAAAGGAAACAAATCCAAGTTTCCTACCTAACCAAAATGAGAGAAGAGTTTGCGCCTATCACGTCAGATTTCCTTTCACCTACGAACTATGAAGGTTTCTTAGAAATGTTGAATTTTTTAGGGTGGTAATCGTTTGCAGTTGCGTATTACAGTTGCATACAAATTCAGTATCACAGTTGTGAGAATGTAGTCCAGAATTTCTCACTAAAATAGAGAAGGCGAAATCGCATCACATTTATCTATACAGGAAATTATTTAAGAAAAGTGATAACTAATATAGATATCAGTTCTAAGTACAAGATGCAACCCTGGAAAAGTTCAAGAGAATCGATGATGACGATGCAGGTAAGGGAAAAGATAAGTTTTAAAACTAAACTGCTCTATCTGTAGCCAAAGAGTATTATCCGAACTTCACAACGTAATACACATATGACAAACATCATTGAATACCTTCTAATAACGTGTCGGGCCTCCTTTTGCTGGACAAAGTGCAGTAATTTGACATTGCTGGAAACTCATGACTTTCCTCAACAAGGCGTTGGAAACTGCATGCAGAAACATAGAGTTATGTTACCTCCAACACTTTTATAATAGACGTCTATAATTTCGAAAGTGTTGCCGGTACATAATTTTGGGCACGGACTGATCTTTTGATTATATTCTATAAATGTTTGATGAGATTAGTGTCGTGTAATATATGTGGCCAAATCATTCCCTGAAATTGTCCTGAATTTTCTTCAAATCATTTATGAACAGCAGTACCTAAGTGGAATGGCACATTGTCATCCATAAAATTTCATCGTTTTTTTGCGTACATGAAGTAAATGAATGGCTGTGAGTGGTTTCCAAGGAGCTAAATATAACCATTTCCAGAAGATGATCGGTTCATTTGGATCTGGGAACCCAATCCATTTCATTCCATTTAAAAACAGCTTGTACTATTATGGATTCATTACCAGCTGTCACAGTGATTTGTTGACAACTTGGATCCATGGCTTCGTCGAGTTTATTCCACTCTTAAAGCCCACCATGATGTGTTAGCAATTGAAGCCGTGACTCATCTGACTAAGTCATAGTTTTCCAGTCGTCTTGTTCCAACTTATATGCTCACGTAGCTCAAGAGAGGAGCTGCTAGCAATGTCGTGCTCTTAGTAAATACACTTGAGTTGATCTTCTACTGCCATACACCTTTAAATACAAATTTCACCACACTGTCTTAACGTACATGTCCTTCCTGCATCCCACATTGATTCTTATGGTTATTTCAAACAGTATTGGTTGTCTGTTAACACTGACAAATCTATGCACACGTCACTGGTCCCGGTCATTAAATGCAGGCCGTAGATCACTGCATTGTTTTTCATAGGAGGTTATGCCTGAAATTAGGTATTCTTGACACACTCTTGATACTGCGGATCTTCAAATAGTGAATTCCCTAACGATTTCTGAAATGGAATGTCCCATGCATCCAGCTGCACCTACAATTCCACGTTCAATTCCTCAATGCTGCCATAATCACGTCAGAAACTTTTTAACATGAATGATTTTCTGAATATCTTCAGATTATAACACAAGTACTCAACAAAAATCGAGCCTCCGAGAAGCATTATAGCTTCAATATATGTCTGTGATCAAGGATAGTCAGATACTTATTGCAATATGCAGGGGAAACTTCAGATTTTTCTTGAATTCTATTTAACGTTTTTTTTCTTCCTAGGATTGTTTACCTAAAAGTTAGATATACCCGTAATTCGAGAAATCATTTTTAATTATTCTGTGTTATGCTCTAAAAATCGAACAATTCCCCTATTCCCTAAATTTTTGTAAGTTTATGACTCAATAAAACGTAAATTATCATTGGTGAATAAATCAAAAGGTTGTATCACATTTTTTTTGCAGTAGTTCTCTGATCTAAAGAAACATCAAAAAATTCAATTCTAATTATTGATATGGTTAAGGTATCATTTCAATAAAGCAAATATATTAACAAAGCACTGAAATATCAAATATTGTAAAATTTTATTATTCACGAATCAAAACGAGCTTCAAATTCGATATGGATTAAAGTTAGTTTAGAAACATTAAAAAACGAAACGGCAAGAATTTAAATTTTATAAATTTAAATATTTGATTAAAAATGTGGGACGCTAGTAGATAAGTTTTGGGACAAACTTATCTACTCTTCTACCAAGGAAAAAGTAAAAATAAAAGCTTTCTAATTATTAAAAAAAGCTTCATTTATTTAATGCTTTCAGCTGCCCTCTACTACTTATCGTCCGAAATGACGTGCTCTTGTGGATATCACCAAGAAAGATGGTCATATTACCAAGGTGTATGGAAGATTACAGCGGCACTTTTAAGTACCGTTAAAATATAAAAGATAAAAGCATAGATATTAGATAAAAGCATAGAAATATTGCTCCTTAAATAAAAACCTCACAAACGATTATTATTAATTTTATAGCTATTCGAACATTACGTAAATTTTTAAAAAGAGAATTCGGACTACGTGATTCCAAAATGTGTTTTGAGAGCTTAACGGTTTTTGTTTTATTTATAATTTAAGCATACCTAATCTTTTACAATTAATTAAAAATTTAAAAAGCACTGCGGGAATTAGATCATAATATTAGAATAGAGAGTAATTTTTAAATTATTGAAAGAAAACAGACCAGTCATTTTGGTATTTCCTTTTAAATTTTATATTGAAATGGAAAGGAACGCAATTGTCCAGTTTTACATATGATAAATAAACAAACACATTTCTTTTACATGTAATTAAAGAGAAAATATGCTTATTGATACTTCTTTTTAATTCGAAAGTTTTTAGTTGAGTAATTTGAATTCTTAATAAGCTAGTTATAAAAATGTTCATTTAATTTCAGGAAAGTGTGTTAACTAAGCATTATCAGGTCAGGTTTTTTATTTTTCTTACTTCATATCAAGAAGTTTTTAATAATTTTTCTTTTTTCTTTTTAAATTACTTTCACAGAGGGAAAACATAAAATAAATTTTAAGGAATTAGAGTTGATTGATTTTCATGTCAAATAGTAATTTTTGTATGACAGTTAAATACTCTATTAAAAAATCCCATTTACTTTTTTGAAAAGAGGTTTTTTAAGGAAACAAATAGAAAAGAAAGAATTAATTTTTCAGGTGAGGAATTAATGATTTATTATGGGATGAAACACAATAGTTAATGATTACTATTTTTTTTTTTACTTTAGTATAAAATCATGGCCTATATTTAAACAGTTGGAATGAATATAAAAAAAGGTTGCATGAGAGAAAAACAAAGCAGAATTTAATTTATAGCCAGTTTTTTGAAAAATTGATTACGAATTTTTTTGAAAATTGAACAAAATTTTTATTGCCAAAAGTTTTGATTACAAAAAGTTGGTTCGTTGCAATATATATATATTTATATATATATATATATATATATATAAAATTATTTTTGACATAATTTTTTTTATTGTTTTAAAAATGTAAAGCGGATATTTAACAAATCGCAACCAAATTTTATTACATTGAAAATAATTAACAATGAAGCAAAATGCAACAATTTTCGTAGATTACCATTCAAATTTGATTGGATTTAAATAGCTTAAATATTTTGCCGAAAGCATTAGCTTTATATTTCAAAGTAAACTCTACTGACATCTGAATGACTTCGATTAATTGAATACAGCGATATTTTATTATTTATGAATTTATTTTATTAATATGTTTATAGTTACACATCAATAGAGATTATTACTTTCATGTTAATATAATTATTCCATGAAATTATTATGTGTTTACTCATGAAATAAAGATATAACACCTATCAAAATATGGCAATTTTTAATTTTTGACTTCGTTTAAATTTTAGCCTCCTAAATGAAGTAAATAAGCATTCTTTTAAATTTTAGTCTCCCAAATGAAGTGAATAATCAATCTTTTAAATTTTAGTCTCCCAAATGAAGTGAATAACCAATCTTTTAAATTTTAGTCTCCCAAATGAAGTGAATAATTACTCTTTTAAATTTTAGTCTCCCAAATGAAGTGAATAATCACTCTCTTAAATTTTAGTCTCCCAAATGAAGTGAATAATCAATCTAAAATTTTAGTTTCCTAAATGAAGTGAATAATCACTTTCTATCGTAGGATTATTACTTACCTTGAATGCCATCCATTCTGTAATGATATTGATTGGAGGAGGCTAGAAATGAATAAGGTGAATGTTCTGGATCTTTAGGCTCCGTCCCATAATGGCGGGGCAGCAGAGATTCGCATGCTTCCGCGGGGGCCCCTTGCGGGAAAGCGCGCACTATTGAGAATAGCAGAAGCGTCACCACTCCGCACAGTCTGATCATGGCACTTTCAGCCGCACGACTGCTGGTTCGACAAGTGGACCGGAACACTCGTCCACCCCTTTCTTTATAAAAACACTCCTTCCGTTTGTAGGTTAAGGGAACATTGGGGCTGGCTCTAAATTTAACCCATTTCGCCTAATCTATTCATTAATGCAATAGCATAATCCAAGTGAAAGTGGCTGCTGTCGCAAGGGAGAGATTCGATCTTCAGTCAGGAGGATAAAAATGAAAGTTTTCTCGGCTCACAAGACAGCCTTGAGATACTCATTCTGAGGGAAAGTAATCTTCTTTTAAAAGTCGAGATGCTTATAGTTAAAATATTTGCTTCAAACAATGAAAATTGTGAATGTAAATCAGCGAGTAGTAAAGTCGTTCAATGCATGTCTTTCTTACACTTTCTTAAATAAATTTTTATGAGAACGTTGCTAAATGGAATGTAAATTATATGTTAAATAAGTTGTATAATAATTTTTTATAATATGTCCATGAATAAAGATTCATGCATGTCTTTCTTATAGTTCTTCTTTCATATTTTAAGTAAAACTTCTTTATGAGAACGTTGCTATAAAAACGCATTGTTTTGCAACTTTTTAGAAGTATTAAAAAGCATAATTGTATCTATAATTTTATATTAAAAGTCATTGAATGTTATTAATAATAGACTCTGAAATAATTTTATTTAAGTGATTGTATAATAATTTTTTATAATATGCCTACGAATAAAGCTTCGCTTTTGTTTCTGTCTTGGTTATATGAGTTTTATAACGTTTTTTGGAAAATACTTCTTAACAAATTCCATTTCATGATTCGGTCAAATATTTTAATACTACAAAGTCTTTTCTTTATCCGTTACAAAAAATAGTTCATAATTTTGTCCTTTCAAAGCAATTTTTTTTTGTTTCTAGTGAACAATAATTGAGAATAACAATTTTATTTGTTTACAAACACATCTTTTAACAATTTACTTTCCTTAGATTTGTCTCGTTATATCTGTTCATAAATTTTTCAGTAATACTCTCGTTATCAGCGTCATTTATCCACGAAATTCTAACCCAAATGTTAATTTATTTACATTAAATGAATGGTCAAAAATTAAAGGTAAATTGAAATAGAGAACAGGTAATTATTTATGGCAAGAATGTGGCGTAACTCTCACTTTTAGGGCTGATAATGAGATCTTAAAAGTTATTATAATAGTGAGGAACTTCGATTAGAAAGCAGACCTTTTTATGGTGTCTAATATGTATATGTATTACTATTTTAATTTAATAAAATATTTTAGATAAAGTTTAACTGCAACATGAAACTAAAGAAATATGTCACGTACAAATTCACTACTGTACCATGCACTATTAAGAAAAAAGTAATAAGAATACAGAAAAATGGATAAAATCACGATTACAATGCATTCGACATTTTTTTCGGTAATAAATAGATAAACAATAAGAAAATGTGACATATATTTTATTTGAAAGGAAAAAATTACTATAACCGTAGTGGAATAAGTTAGATACACTTGATTCTTTGATTTTGAAATAATACATCTCATTTTGTAACGTTTAATTTTAAATCTTTTTTCTAATAGAAAATGTATTTACATTAAAAAGTCAATTCAAAATAATTCTAAGATATTGTTAGATAAAGATTAAATACGTAAACAAAAATCTCAATCCTGATACAAAGCAATTTTAAATTTTTCGAAAAGGAGGCCTTATTAAAATATGTTGTACTTCAGTAGAATTGTTTGCAGGGAAAGTTTGATAAATTTCTTAGTTAAATATTAAACAAAGGAATTATATATAAGAAAAAGAATGCCACAAATGTATTTAATTTTAGTTACACGCCTGTACTACTAGAATCAAAATAATAAAATTAAAATTCACAGCTGACAGTAAGGAAATTAAATTAAGTATAAGAGGAAATTGTTTTGAAATTTGACTGAAACTTGATTTACAATCATTAAATATTCTTTTAGCTAATTAGATTAAAAAACCCATTTTCCTTCCTGAGGCCATTTATAAAATTTTCTGTGATGCTTAGAACGAAATAAATGCATTAAAATCTTTCTCTCTTACGGTTAACGAAAATGGTAGAGGCCATTTTAATAACAAAAACAATTCAGAAGTGAATATAATTTTTAAAAATATTTAATTTTGATAACGAATTGACAATAAACGATATGTTAGTATTATTCTAATTGAAAATTCTAGAAACCAGTGAAAAATTCGAATTACTTTCATTTTTTAAAATTAAAAATGCTTCAAATAGTCATATTTTACTGTAGATGAAATGCTTTGGAAATTTAAAGAAATTAAGAAATATCTGAGGGATTTAAGAACTGAGATGGATAAAAACATGAGCCTTTTTGCTTTCTGATTTCAAAAAATTTTAATTAAAAGTTTTCACTATGGATCTTCAAAGACAAGACATCAGCTTACCCTATGTCTTTTCTCTGTATCTTACATCTTGAGATATCTTTTTTTGTTAATAACAGAATAAGTTATTCCATTGTACCATTAATTGCTTTTAATCTCTATTGCCCTGTTATATCATTAAAAGCTTCAACTCTTGATAAGTTGTTCTTCTCCTAATGTAGTTTCATTTCCAATCACATGTATCACAAAATATGGCCCCTTTAGCTCTTACGTTAATAAACCGAAATTAAACAATCTTCCTGCCTGGCTATTATTGATTAAAAACGATTCAGATTTTGGAGTTATAGCATTATAACTCTTTTCTGTATAAAATGTATACACTAATTTATTTAATTTTGCAGGTAATTTTTCAATTCATCAACAATTTAATGAAGTCTACCTGTTAAGAATGTCTATCTTCAAGGAAAACGAAGGGGAAAATAAAATATCTCTCTTTGTAAAAGGGAAAAATCTCTTTTGACTGTTGCTGAAACCCAAAATAAATGATTATTTGAATTTTTTAAAGTAATATTTAAATCCATCAACAATTTAAGTTAGTCTTCCTTTTAGGTATATCTATCTTCAAGGGAAACGAAGGGGAAAATATTATATATGATCCTGATTGTACATCCGTCAACTTTGTGCTATTTGGAAATTATAGAATATACACATATTTTTCTATTTTTATCTATTGTAAGCAGTTAAACTAGGTGTTAAGTTAGTTACTAGGTTAAGTTAGGCCAGTAGTTAAACTTGGCTGAACTGTAAATAAAGACTTAAAAATCAAAATTGTGAAACAGACTTAAATGATTGTTATAAATCTTAATAAAAACGTCATAAAAATTTTGTTGGGATTTTATAGAGTTTTTGAAAAAGTCTGGATAAAACTTTCAGGACAAAAGTATTTTTTCTATAAATTGTCATTCAATTTGTAGCTTTAGAAGCATGCAATAATTTTTATTAATGCAACCGACAGTTTTAAATAACTAAAATTATCAACACAAACTTCGTACAACAACAAGTTTTTGAAAAAATAATTAATATGAAAAAAAACTCACTTTTATCATCGCATTACAGCAATATCAATGTTTATGAATGACTCGATCATAACAGCATTGAAAAATAAGAATTGAGTTCATCTACAACTGAATAGAGCATTAAACATGCCATATTTTTATCTGTAGAAAGTTTAAAATCCTGCTTTCTTGTAGCTTGGATAAAAGAAAATTAGATTAAATTTTGATTTTAATTTTTGAAAAGCAAATTCTTTTTGAATAATTCCTAAAACAAACAAAAATTGCCCCCGATTTCCAAGTGACGTTAAAAACTATTATATTTTGTGAATTATAATTTTCTTTTAGCTTAATTATTTATAGTAATCAAATAATTAGATACCATTCCTGTATTCATACATTTAGTACATATTTTAATTTATGCTTTAAATAAAACATTTCACCTTCTTGCCAGTTATACTTAAGTCAATATAGAAAAATTAAGCTATAGCCTCCTCCCCCCTAAAAATTGAGAAAATCGAAAATAAAGCTATTAACTGAAATTTGAGAAAACAATGAACCTAACAGTTTAGGGGAAGCAAAAACCATATTTTCATTAATTAAAATATGCTACTTTTTACTTCATAAGTGTAACTGTTAGAAAATATGCATTTGCATTACATTGTTTGTAATTATCTGAACAAAAAATGGCAAGAAAAATGAAAATGCATTTTATGGAATCTAGTTACATGAGCAAATTATTTAAAGAAACAAATACGCTCTATTCTAAGTTTATTTGAGGATTTCTTTTTATTTTATGTATGATCAGTTCTCTACATATCTTCTTTAGTGTGTCATTGAATCTGAAATTAAGTTTAATTGAGATCATGACATTTTCTGTTATTGACGCTGACTTTCAGTGTTAATGTGAGGAAAGGAATAACCTACAGGATTCAAGGGGGTCTTACGATTTATTCTCAACCCTGGTAAAAGCATTAACAATCAAATTTTCTTTTTGAAATTCCGTTTAATGAATAATTCTAGAAATGTAAAATGTATTCGAAAAGCGACATATATTTTAATTCGAATTTTAACACATGTCCGAATTCATGAATTCTTTTATTCCTTTGGATAACTTAATTGTATACTTTTAAAGTTACATTAAGGACAATTTATGAAATTATTTCTTTCAAATGCTGCGTATGAATTTTTAGAAATAAGTAGACTTTTCTAAGTCACTTGAAAAGAGATGTATATTAGAGCCCACCACCATCCATCGACGATATTTATTAGTCATCCGGAATTCACCATCTTCTGCGCCATAAACATTATTTTGAATGTTTTCCCCACAGCTGAATCACCCCTGAAGCAATTTTAGGGTTCGGAAGCTTCGATTCATAGAGCAAAATTCCCAACTCGGAGGAACACGGTAACTTCAAAGCCCACGATATCGCACTTACACGATCAAACCATGTGCATTTTATATTGCCTGCAATGGCTATTTTCCGTCCTTCCTGTTTCCTAGTTTGTTTCCCACCGAACAACACACCGATAGACTATCCAGGAACAGAATGTCTATTGGTCGTTGTGGTATGGTCTGAAGGGCAAATTACCCAGTTTTTTTCGAAATGTGAGATTTTTTGTCATGGATTTTTATTTATCAAAGGGTCTCATCGTAATCCGTGCCGAAATGACTTGAAAGTGCGGCAAGAATATTGCTGTTTTTTAAGTAATACGTTTTGCAGATATTAGTGCAATGCAGACAATAATACTTAACACTACACCACACCTCCGTTTCTAGGGCTCAAATGACCCCTTTCCGGTTTGGTATAGATGTAATTAGACTTTATTACCTCTCCCTCCCCGAAAACCCCACATTAAACAGTAATCTGTTTGAAAGAAAATACAAAAGACACAATACACAGACATATTACATAACAATAAATGATAAAATTAGAGTGAAGAAAATCTGGAGTACAACAAAAATGGATGAATGAATAACATAATGTACAGTACGAATGAAAATATGAAGGAATAAAAAATTAGTAACTTGAAGGGTTAAAAGGATTTATTATAAAAAATGCGCGATATTAATTGGTACTCTAAAAATGATGAGCTTAATCAAACTATAAAAGTTCTCCATGATCAATTAGAAATCTAATCATGTTTATGATTTTTTTTGAAGAGGAATTACTAAGGACTCTTTCATACCAAAGACTTTCTAGCGGAGAGGATGGTTTTCGAAGGTGCCATGATAAAGTAAAAGGAAAGGATGTAGCTAAGTGGATGGGATCGCCGACTTGTCCACAAGAGCAATAGTCATCTTCTGATAAATGGAATCGGCGAAGAAAAGAAGGGAATGGACCATGTCCAGTAACAAGCAAAATTTCTTCACGAGTCCAGGAGAGTGGTTGCAGTTTTACTGTTTTCATGATTTTATATACAAAGCGATCAATGTTTCCGATATCTCAGAGAAACAAACAATAATATGAGACTTTGTGCTCAGATTAAGTTAAGCTCTTATAATTATTAGAACCGGCGTCCTGGCACAGATTGTGTGCCAGGATGATCTGGGCGTTCCGGGTTTGAGTCCCGGTGAAGGCATGGTTGTTCTTCAGTATATTATATAATATCAGTTGTGTGAATGTAACCCCCTGTAAAAAGGAGCTGTGCAAATGAATGTGTGAGTGTCATCCTCATATGAGCTAGAAGTCAAACTTCTGTCCTCGGGTCTCAGGGGTCCATACCCTCAGAAGCTACTACACGTCCAGTTTCCGATGTAAAGCTAACACGAAATAACAACAACAATAATAATAATTAGAACCGGCGTTTGATAATGAGTGTCTTCATGATTTCTTAAAACAGATAAACAGTGTTAGCTTCTAGATATGGTATCATACATATCACTTATTGTTCTACCCAAGTTTATTTTTATTTTAAAAAAATTGAAAGCGTATCTTCATGAAAATATGTGCATCGCTTTTGATAGCGATTCGCCGAGAGAATCTCTCAGCAGATGAATCCTCCTTTTTCATTCATTCATTCAATATTACTATTAACTTACATTTTCATTATATTATATATATATATATATATATATTCAAATTTTCAATCGTTTATAAGATAGTTTTTATTCATCCACTCAAGTTCAAGTAAACTTTTTAAAACTTGTAGTGGATGGCATTTGATGTTAACAGAGTTTTTTTTTCAAATATTAATTCATTAATTTTTTATTAATTAACCAAAAGCTAACTTTCTCACCATAAATCTTCAGTATTTATAGAAAATATAATTATTAGGGATTAATTAATAATTAGTTGGTCGGATTTTGGATTCACATTCGTTAAACTGCGAATTCGAACCCGCCAGCCAAAGGCTAAAGTGTAGTGTTACGCTAAATGTGTAGTATTCACAAAGTCCTCCATATTTAGAGTATTACCACTGGGGATACTGGGTCACAGGTGATCTATCTCTGTTCCAGATCTAAATTGAGATCTGCTGATGAATGAATGAAGTTCGCCCGGTAAAAAAAGTTTGTGACATGTGTGAGCTAGAAGTCAGACTTCTGTCTTCGGATGCTCAGGGGTGCATACCCTCAGAAGCTACTGCTCCTCTCCTTCCGTTGTAAAAAGGAATACGAGAAAAACAATAGTAATTATTTAATAAAAAGTAATTAAAATAAAAAATTTCTTTATTGACTTTATTGACTTTTATGAAATATTACTTGTTTCAATTTCAATATCTCTGTACGTATATATAGTACGTATCCCACTAACTGCCACTGCGTCCTTCAAATAATTCACTTACTGAATTCGAGGAAACAGTTAATGTTTTAAACCTTGTTTCAACAATGTTTTCGGTGAATTGCTTTACATTTTACGCTTAAGAGACAGTAAAAAATTGGAATGTTTCACAAGCTAAATTTAAATATTTTTTCAGTGTTAGACTTGCTTTCATGAATGACTAACTTCCAAAACAGTATTTCGGAAGAAAAATATCTTGTGTAAAACAATCATTTACATTTTAACTCCCAAACTTTTCAGCTATCTTTCCATCTCGAGAATTTCAAAGAGCGAATAATTTTATTTCTACTTTATAGAAGATTTATTCAGCTTTTAAAGAAAGAATCATATCCATAATTGAATTCACTGAATATTAAACAAATTCTTTAAAATACATTTTATAAAATGCTTCCAATGATCAATACGAAAAAAAAATGTTCTATTTGCGCTGTGAACCTTGAAGAAGTCCTTCGTTCGGAATTAGAAAAAAGAAAGATACCATCTGCAAACCAATCTCTAGATTAATCCATACAAAGGTGATTTTAAGGAAAAGATACTTTTCGATATCTTACTCAAATAATCGATCATTTTTGGTTCTAAGATTGAAGAGAGATTTAGAATATATATGAAAGTTTGACATTCGAGTTTACATGAAAGAAGGGAATCTGAAAAATAAGTAGGACTATGCAGGAAAGATTAATCAATAATTAATATCACAAAATCAAATTTTCATGTTCAGATACATAAGGAATTAAAAAATTGCTACGTTGACTTGCATTATTTTTTATTGCACTACTCCCTGTTCATTAGAAGATTTTTAAACCAAGATAAATAATTTATTAATTCTTTTTGGTAGTAGAAACAACGGTAATATTGTTAAATAATAAAAAAAAGTATGATAATTTTTACTCTTTATAAAGTTTTAAAAATATTTCATAGTAGTACTAAAATAATTTTGAAGTTTATTTTTAGCTAGAACTTTATAGAAATTACATCAAAATTAATAAAATTGATAATTGATAATAATTAGTTCTGGCCATAAACGTTCTGGCTAGGGTTGTCTATCCGGCGTCCTGGCTAGGGTTGTCTGTCACGGTTCGGGCATGATTTTTCTTCTTCTGTGTTTTATCTGTGAGGGGTGTGGATGTTCCCATTCCTCCCCTATAAAAAGGGGTTGTGCAAGCGAATGTGACGCATGAAATAGCGAAGTCGTACTGTTAGCCCTAATTGGGCCGCTGGAAAAAAAACAAGAGACACTCACTCGGCTTAAATGACTGACAGCTAACTGTCATCGGGCTAGTAAAGAGCCATAAGTCACAACGCAGCAACTTATGGAATTTAATTTTTTGAAAAATATTCCTACTGCTTCTTGAAGGTCTAAGAGATATTATAAAATTAGTTAATGTCTTTTGTTCAAGTGGAAATTTAAGAAGATAATTTTGAAGATCAGAATATTGCATTTCTTTTAATTTCCATAAGTAACACTTCCTCATTTCCTTTAATCACGAATACAGCTTTTTATTAAGTTAATTGCTGTATAAAGAATAAATAAATCAATCCGAATTCTGTTTGAGCATTCAGACTGATTTTGGAGTATCTTTTTTCTTCACACAGTTTTGATTTTACAAGATGTGTTTAAAGTTATCTTGATTCACAAGACTATTGAAGTTTTGTGTAAATAAATGTACCTGATGAAAATACAAGATTGTATATTTTAAGACTTAATTAATTAATTCCGTTAATTTTGTATTTTAATAAACATTTATTATAATGAGTGATAAAATGCATTAAGGACAAAAAAGGTAGTTGAAATTAAAAAAAGTGTTTTTATTTGTGAGCTTAAATCAAAAATACCAACATCAAAACAAAATGATAAAAATATGAAAATCTGAGGTACTGAAAATGATATAAACAAATTAATTGATAATGAATATCATGAATTCCTGCAGAATTATGAAAAATCAAAAAAAAATATCTATATGATTAAAATTATAATTTGCTTAGAAATATTTAAAATAATTTTTCTTGCTGTTATGACATATTGTTTTGACGTCGTACTTTTGATAAACAGGAAAGTTTTTTGCTTTTTAGTACTCTAATAAATGTTTTATAAACTTTTTTTTTTATTTTTATTACTTTAGGACTATACAAATTATTTTTCAAACTTTGTCATTTTAAGCTTTTGTTTGGTTTTTGATGAACTGAATATACTTTTTAAATAGTAGTATTTTTCTCCTTTGTTGTTGACAGGATTCATATGGAAATTTTTTTTCTCGTTCGTCTGGGTGTCCAGGCCTCGTCCAATTTAAATGCAAATAATTAATTAGTTTTCTTTCATCCCTAGATAGTAAAATTAGAAGCTGGGGAAGCTGCATTTTTTAAATGCAGAATCATCTTATCTGTGACATTTTCTTTGTGGAACTAAATTAATTTCTTAAGAAAATGGAAGTCTCTCATGCGTCGCGAATAAAAAATTCTATTTTTTAGGGAAGGATTTATTAAGTAGTTAGCTATGACTGGTTGAAAATTTAATGATCCAGTGCCGTATCTTTTGTGTTGATGTCCAGAGCATTATCATCATTCTTTTGCTTTAATATGATGTAACTCATTCATGGGATGTTTTGTAACATCTAGAACTGCATTCAAAATCGTGCATAAGAAAAAGGTGTTTTTTGCTGATCAAACTTTGTGTAGAATAGGGAAAAGAAAAAAACTACCTAAGAACTTCCTTAATTTTTATAACAAAATTTGCAAAAAATTGCAGTAATGACACATATTATTTTACTATTAAGTGAAAAAAGATTCTTGGTTTCATTCTGTAATTTTTCTTGATACAGGTTTTTTTTCCGTGAAAGATTAATCAAATAAAAAAATCAACAAGAAAATTAAAATTTCAGAAATAAAATCCTTGAAACACCATATTTTTATTTTAACTTTTGCTATGCTTCTATTAATCCTGTATGAATAAACTATTTTATTTAATTCTTCTAAATAAAAGTTCTTTAAATAAAAATTATTCAAGAAACGATTTTACTTACTAAATCCTAATGATCATTGTTGGCATGTGATAGAAAAAAAAATGCTAACCAATGTTCCTACTTTTATATTTTGAAATAATGTAAAAGTAAAAAACTTTGAACTAAAATGATTTTTTGAAAAAAGAAATAAATTAATTTTTGAAATCCAAATTTCAGTTGTTTCATAAATGACGTTTCACATTTATAAGGTTATGTCAACATATAAATGCTTAAATGTTGTCATTAACGCCAACATCTAAACGTTTGTAAATCCGTGTACTTCAGATTCCATATTTTGAAGTATTTTAATCATAAACCAAATGATGTTTGCATTGTATTTTACTAAAAAAGTAATATTTCGTGTTTATTAACAATTTTAGCATAACATTTTTCGCATTTAAAGAAACAGAAAAGAAGTTATTTTAAAAGAATTGCAGACAAATAATAAGTTTTGAAAAGTGTTTTAGAGTGTCTACATATGATCATTAAGCTTAAAGTTGCAATATGTACAATCCAACAAGAGAAATTGTACTATATGTTTGGCGCAATTTCGCCAACGATGGCTCTTGCGCCAAAAAAAAAAAAAAAAAATCGCACCAACTAACAAGAGAAATTGAAATTTTTAACATTCTTTGTTGGAGCAGCTTAGAAAAAAGTAACATACTACGATAATGCTTTTGAAAACATTTCTTCCATGCTTCTTTTTAGGGGAGGTATCTATAACAACAAGTAGCAAGCGAGAAGTTAATGACTGCTAATTAACACTGCACGGCTTCAAGGTAAAAAATCGAGTTTGAACTCCGTTCCACCCATAATAAAAGTGAATTCCACCCAAAGGCCTTGATTCACTTTTTGAATGAATTCTCTTGTTATTTTCTTGAATGCTTTATCAAAAAGAGCCCTGTTTGGTTGATCTTTGATAAGAAAAAAATTGCAACCACAAAAGCAGATCCTTAGTAATACATCATTACATTCAAATGGACAGGGAACCAAAACAGAGATTTCAGTGTAATACAAATCCATTCACGACAAATAACTATTTCAGATGTATAATGAGAATTATAAAAGTTTCCTTGATTGGCAGTTTTACCAAAAAAGCATTTTTTGATGTGCTACGAATTCTTCTCTGTAACTTTTATAACAGCGTATTTGGAATTTTTCAGTTATTTTATAAATGTTTTGATATAATCTGGATTTTTAAATTAAACAGCTGAGGTCATGCTGTAATTTCCTCACCAAATAAACATCCATTTTCTCAAAGAACATATTTTTTCTGCATATAAGTGTTTTGATATAATCTGGATTGTTTCTGATTTGATAAATCAGACAGCTGAGGTTGTGATGCAATTTCCTCACCAAATGAACATCCATTTTCTAAGAGAACCTATTTTTTCTGCAATGTATTAATAAATTTTGAGAAACACTTCTTTAATTCAGTAGAATTTTTTTAGTATTTTGAGTTTTTTAATAATTTATTTATAGCTCATTATCATAGATGTTATCAAATGTTGAAATAATTTTTATCTCAAATTCTCTACATATACGTGCCATTTGTTT
The DNA here is from genome assembly GCA_026289955.1 of Argiope argentata. Lineage (NCBI taxonomy): Eukaryota > Metazoa > Arthropoda > Arachnida > Araneae > Araneidae > Argiope > Argiope argentata. The sequence continues at coordinate 1,314,112 of JAOUZG010030883.1, read as the reverse complement.
AGAATTAAAAAATAAATAAAGCTATTAACTGATAAATATATTAAAATTATATTGAATTTATTAAAATAAGTTATTGTCATCAAGAACACACAAGTGTTTAAAGCATCAGGATCTTTTTAAATGCATCAAAAGCTATGAGAATAAACAGAATCGTTTAAAATAATCGACCAAAAAAAGTGACTCCTAACCTCATTAGCGAGGGGAAAAACAAACCGAATTCGCTACTTATCGAAATGAAGATATATAATGAGAAATTTAGTTTTAATTAATTAATAAAAATTGCTGAATTAATATCTGAAAAATCTGTATTAACATCAAATGTCATCCACTACAAGTTAAAAAAACTTACTTGACCTTGGTTGGATGAATAAAAAGTATTTTATTAATGATTGAACTTTGAACAATATATATATATATATATATATATATATATATATATATATATATAGAAATCGCACGTTTCTTTTAACCGCAACAAACAGCTGGATGGCAAGTTCAAACCCGCTATAATGATTGTGACATCTTTGTTTCTTTCCTTTTCTTTCTTTTTTATTACAGTTACATTTCTTATTACACAATAATCGTGAAAGAAGTTGACAGCAACAAACAACTTACTGTACAATTATTTTGAGTACAATTTTTTGTTCACTAAATGCGCAACAAGCATTTTACAGTGCAATTGTTTTGAGTACTATTTTTTGTTCACTAAATGCTATGATTGAAACTCCCATCATGCAAAGAAAAGTTAATAAAGAGCGTTGAAATCCTACGAATGTTACTCTGAGAACCATGATCAAAGCTCGGAAGTTTTACCGCTGTGGTTCTCTTTACTATCTTTTGTAAAATCGATACCGCAGATGTGAACTTATCGTGACTAAGATATAATTAAATAATAAGATATGTGAATAATAAGATATGCGCATAATTAATGAGGTCTGAGGTAACCGTTCCTTTCCCCCCAAAGATATTCCCTCGAAATATGGAACACCTATCGCAACTTATATTCCATAGTTTCATCTATAGTAGTGAATGAATTGAGTTAATACAATAGCAGATATTAAATACCAGTTACTGAAAAAGTGAAATTTATTAATACAATACAATAACAGATT
>JAOUZG010030883.1:1299280-1312990 GCA_026289955.1 Argiope argentata | reverse complement strand
ATTAATACAATACAATAACAGATTGAAAATAGCAGTTACTGAAAAAGGGAAATTTATTATCTTGCAATAATATTTTGAAAAAAAATTTTTTTTTAAATGTTCAGAGCTTCTGAGAAGAGCTTTTTTATTTGATTGTTGCGTATCAAGAAATGAGGAATCGATAAATTTTTCAACCTTACTAATTAGATTCTATTAATTTCAAAGTAATATCAAATACGTACTCAATTTATTTTCAATGAACTTTTCAAAAAATTCTAATGAGATCTTGTTCTATACACACCAATAGGAAAGTTAACTCAAATATTTAAATATCATTTGTTCGATATTTTGAAATTTGATTCTTTTCTCAATTATTTGAAACTTTTGAATCAACTAATTAAGGGGAACGAAAAGAAAAGGAAAAATGATTATTTACTGATCACAGAATTTGTTTTGTTCCTAAAATTAATTTCTTAAATAGATTCAGCTTTCCCAATGAAGAACATAATTCGTTACTTTATATACTAAAGGATTTGAATAAAATCAGTTTCAATGGATTAAAATCTATTAAAATTAAACTTTTAAATCAAATGGTTCAGTTCATATAGTTAGATATAGTAAAAAAGTAATTAATTAACTAAATGATGTTACAGAAAAAAATTATGGAATTATACGAGCTCTATATTAAATACAGTATTAGATTCGACTCAAAATGAAATTCTTTTCTAGTGTATTTCATACTTTTAACCTGTTAGTTGAGTATGACATAAGATTTATATGGGAAACAAATAGAATATGAGTTAATTACACGGTTAACAGGTTAGATAATTTATAATCATATTTAGGGCTATTCAATGGAGCACAATTATTTTTCCATTAATAATTTAAGCTCTGATTCACTAATAAATAATTTGAGAAGTACACAATCCTTTAATTTCGATTCACCTCGACAAGACCAATGAAAAAATTACACATAAACTTTTCAATTTTCTATGAATTATTTATTTAATCGCATTCCTGAAACTGAAGAAATGATCTAATTATATTTTAAAAGACATAAAACGAAGAAGGTTTGAAAAATATGAAAAACTAAAAAAAAAAAAAAACGGTAAAACAAGGAATTCTGATACTACTGTGTTTTTATAGAATTCAATTTCATTTTATTAAGGATTTGGTTTACTTTTTCATTGAAAATTTCCTCCAAAAACTAGAATTTTAATCATACATTTTGTAAGTATATATCATTCTTCTGGGGATACTTTTATTAAAAATATACGATTCTATACGTTGCTTCTAAGCTCTGATAGATGGAACCTTTTATAGACGGAACGTTTTGGATATAACCTCTGATAGACTGAACCTTTTATAGACGCAGCATTTTGGATATAACCTCTGATATGTGGAACCTTTTATAGAAGGAGCATTTTGGAAATAACCTCTGATAGACTGAACCTTTTATAGACGCAACATTTTGGATATAACCTCTGATAGATAGAATCTTTTATAGACGGAACATCTTGGATATAACCTCCGATAGATAGAACCTTCTATAGACGCAACATTTTTTATATGATATCTGATAGACTGAACCTTTTATAGACGGATCATTTTGGATACAACATTTGATAGACGTAAAATTTTAGATGTTCGATTCGAAGGCTAATAATTTGTAATTTTACAGATATTTACATAAAAATCCACACATCAAGTATTATTAAAATTTCAACGGTATGATTAAATAGAAAAAAAAATCGGTTCATCTATTTGGAAATATATCTTTTTTATCCTGAAAGATATAAGATCAAGATAATTTAACACTTTGAAAGATTCTTTTTCTATCCTGAAAGATATACGACTAAGATAACAGAGCTAGCAAACAGTTAAAGGTATAGCTTAAATTTCCTTGTTGAATTTCCGCATGTATTGATCATATAAATAAAACGAATGCAGATCTACATGCACACACATATGTATCAAGTAAAATCAAATCATAGAATAAAGTTTAAACATGACGATAAATTTCACACTTTCCGAATGCTTGTTATTTGATCTTTATTTACATCATCCAACTGAAGAACAATGCTGGAAAAAGTACTTTAAAAAATGGCGATGTTTCGGGTGACAGATAAAAATTGTGTTAACTGAAGTTTCCAGAAAAATTTCTTTTCTTTTCTGTTTGAATGAATATCGTTATTTGCCTTTTATCGCTCCAGTAAATGTAAGGGGAAGCAGTAGTATGGAAGAAGGGAAAACGTGCTGCATGTGTGTGATAAACGTTTTTCTTAAAATAGAGACCGTTTCACATACAGAAATGAAAAATTTATTTCGAAGACCTTCTGTAGCGTAGCCACGCACATGACCCAGTTCGAATTTCTTCAGATCATCCGAGCATTAAATGACGTGATAAAATATTTGAACGTGGAGAGGTTTGTAAATCGGCAAAATTCACATCCTCTGAATGAAACTGAAAGAGTACTCGATACATCAGGTTAACAAGTGAAGTATGCATGAATTATATATCGTTTTTCTTGCGCTGACGTAATTCAACCACTCTTGCATAAGAATGAAATGATAAGACTCAGTCAAGCAAATCTCGCACGAAAATTTTATCAGTTAGTTCATTCCAAATGATGAAAGAAATTGTTAGTGCGAAAATGAAATGAATGAAAATGTCTTCCGGTATTGAAGAATGGCTAGATGAAATCCACTTATTTAAAGTTTTTATTGTTGTTTAAAAATATCTAAAATAAATAATGATTCACGTTTAGGTGAAAATTAATCAAATAAAAATTTACATTGCTATTTAAATCTTTTTCAAAAATTTGTTGGAAATTTCCATATATTAAGAAATTTAAGAAAGCAGTACTAAGAAGATCACATTTTTTTAAAGACCGATTAAATCTCACTATAAAATTCTATATTTTAGTGAATTCAAAATGATGAAAGAAAATGACAGCGCTTAAAACAAATATTAAAGAAATTTTCTTCCAGCATTGAAAATTAGTTGTAAGAAGAAATACACTTACTGAAAGTTTTTATAATTGTTTAAAAATATTTAAAATAACCAAGGAAGCTTGTTTAGTGAAAATTAATTAAATAGAAATTCACATTGCTTTATAAATCTTTTTTCAAAAACTTCTAGGCAATTCCAACATACATCTAAAATTTAAGAAGAAGCACTATAAAAACTATATTTTTTAAAAGGCCAATTAAATATTGCATTAAAATTAAAACAGCAATTCCTTTAATTTTCTCTTTCTCTCATTTTAATCACTTACGTTATGGTTTCAATTTTTATAATGTAAACTGCTTTTTTTTCACTTAAATTCTTACATATTTAAATTTGCTCTTATAAAATGACATTTATTGCTTTCTTTAAGAAAACCATGGAAATTTTAAAACTGCAGGTATAAAGTGACTTATATGTACGGTCAAAACAGAAATTTAGTAACTCAACGTATAGTGAATTCTAATTCTCTTTAACAAAATTTTAATTAAGCAATGTATTTTAGAAGGTAAGTAAACTTTCCTTTCAGTTTCTCTTTCTTCCTTTTAATGGCTTACGTTATAGTTTTCATTTTTATTCTATAAACCAGTGTTTTTTTCGCTTAATTTCTTGCGTATTTAAATTTGCTCTTCTTAAAAGGACGTTTATTGTTTTCTTCTAGAAAACCATGAATATTTTAAAACCTTAGGTATAAATTTACTTATACATATGATAAAAACATAGAAATTTAGTAAAGTACCATTCCCTGTATAGTGAATTCTAATTCTCTTTAACAAAATTTTAATTAACCAAGAACTATTATTTAATGTATTTTGGAAAGTAAGTAAACTTTCCAAATTGTAAATTTTATTAAATCGTTATCTACATGCTTAAAAGTGGATCGTGTAATGTAATGCTCCACTGCATATATTTGAAGCACTTACAACTTCGAGTAGAACAATAATTAGTTTTCCATTCATTTTTTTACTTCAAATAGGTTAGTATTTTAAATAATTAGTTTAAAAAATTGAGCAAGAAATATTTTTTTCCTTCTTTCCCTATATTCCTTTCTACGTTTATGATAATTTAAACATTTCTAGGTATAAAAAATTCAATCTGGAGCGATATTAAAATAGTTTCGTTATTAATTAACATTAAATTTTTTATGCATATTTAATATAAAAATAAACACAACTGAATGCTATTTGATAGTAGAGTTAAAAATTATTTAAAACTGAAGTCCACATTTTTATTTGTTTTGCTCACAAGATATAAAAAAAACTTATCTTTATCCTGGTATAACTTTCGAGTTCAAAATCTGATTTAATTCCGATAACAGAATTATTAAAATAAAAAGTTTTATTCTGCTACAATCGCTGGCCGAAGTGGTCTACTGCTAAGGTATTGGCTTTGAAACCGCAGGGCTTTGAAACCGCAGGAATCAGGTCCTGTCAAATTCGGGACCTGATTCCACCCAAGAATCGTTCTGTAAACTGGTTTGGTGCACGTTTAAACCATGTGGGCTAAACTTCCCCTTGTCGGTGTGATGTGGGGAGGGGGTTATCAGCTCAGGTGTTGTCCTCCTCATTTGACTGCAGTTCAAAGCTACAAGGTCCGTCCTTAAATATCCCTAGTGTTGCTTTAAAACATGAAGTTAATATTACTAAACTAAGCAATCCTACAATCACTTGAAGAAGAGTAGTGACATTTTTAAATGCTGATACACTTACGAAAATTCTATTATTTCGAATAAATCGCCATTTTTTCGAAAGAGGCACTTCTTAATCTATAAATAACTGTCCCAAATAGGATTATATATTCTAATATTTTGAAAAAACCCAGTTCTTTCAGACTCATCAATATTTGGAACTAAAAATCAAAAAAGAAAAATTAGGATTGTAAGAAATTTTATTCGAATTTAGCTACTATAAACGATTTTTAATTGAATTTCAATTTATCACTACCTGGTACCCAGCGCGTTACTGCTTCAGAAGAAATAATTCTTGAAATAGCTATTTTATTTAATTAGGAAAGGTAAAAAGAATATTTTCTTGTCAATAATGAATACATTAAATGAAATTGAATGATATATAAAGGAGAAGTATAAATAATATTTATTCCATTTTTTATTTTGTTATTCAAATATACTTTACGATAAAAATTTTGTTTTTTCGTCTTTAGCAAAAACAAATATATTTTCTAGGCTACCCGAAATGATATGGGTTGAAAGAACAGGTATATACATGATTAAAAATGCGCACACATTTTTGTTTCATTAAAATGGTGTATGGCAAAAGATAAAAACAGAAAACTTCAAACAGTAGAAACCACTACCGAGATGTGGCATTTTTTGACAACATACAACACCACCAAAACACATGTAATAGATCGAAAGTAGATACACCTTACCTATAGGCAGAAAGAACAGGTTCACTTAAAACTTACACTTTTGAAATACTAAATACTCTTTCATATTTGACATGCGGCATTTTGATAAAACAGAGACGATATTTCTCTTTGAAAATAGTGACAACACCTAATTATATCGATTGTTAATCAAAAAATTTGTTTTATAAATAAAAATTGCTTTATAATATAAAAGATAATCTGATGTCTGAGCAAATTATTCTTGCCAAAAATGAAACTGTTTTAAAACAAGAGGTTATTTTTGATTTAACATATTAACAGAAAAAAAAACCCAAGTAATATAAAAAATAATTTTTTTAAAATCAATTCCTCCTTAGGTTAACAAAGAATTTTTTTTATTTTAGTTACCTTTTATTAACTAATTACAATTAACATAAATATATATATATAAATATGACAGAATCACAATATTAAGCGTCAAAATAGAAAGCGAATATCCTGGCAATTTTCCATTATCTTTTCTATACATGGTGTTCAAACTCAAAGCCCAAAGTATGCGAATCCAACGCCATACCAACTAGACTATCCAACATTTCGATTGCAATTACTATAAATAATTGATCAAAAAATTATACTAGTGTTGAATTTTCAACGCCAATTGAGGATTCAAAGTCAATTGCGACAGCACAAAATGCGTGATTTTTCTACACCAGTTGGGGAACGCAATACAGACTAGAAATTTCAAATTTTCTTTATTCTGTATTATTTTAATTCGAAAGTACTTCAAGATGAATCAGAAAAGTCGATTAATAAACAATGTTTAATTTTAAACATATAAAACATTACGAAAATAAACAGAATCGTTTAAAATAATCGGCCGAAAACATGTTAAGTCTAACCTCATTAGTGTGCGGAAAAAACAATCTGAATTCTTTACTTATTTAGTGACGGAGAAATGAAGAGTTTTGGCTAGAAAGTTAGTTTTTAATTAATTAAAAAATTAATGAATTAATATTTGAAAATATCGTGTTAACATCAAATGTCATCCACTACAAGTTTTAAAAAATTTACTTGAACTTGATTGGATGAATAAAAAAACGCGTGTTCTATCATTCTTTCAATCCAAGATGAAATAAGATAGAATTGAACAGAGATATTCTTTAAGTCTAGATGATTGATTTGCAGCTGCAGCTTTATTTTGATAATCCAACCTGTAGGAAAGATTGACTGGGCGTAAAAATTACGAGAGAAAAACGTGATGAAAAGCTTGAACGGAATTCAATGTCAATATAATAAAATGGCACTTACTTCAAACATCATGCCCTCTCTCCACGTGCGTTTTTCATTTACAGAATGAATGTTATTGTCTGAGGTCTTTATTATGACAAATACCCCTTTACTGCGTTCTTTATATAAAGTTGTTTATTTTTTCTGGGAGGAGGCGATTTTTTTTTACATCAGAAGATTTCTTTTGAATTATAATTTATGTCTTCATATTCTTTAGACCTAATATTAAAATTTGCAGTACAGGTGTTCACTCTAATTTTGTCCCAACAGCTAATGATAAGACATGCACTTTAAAATGAAAAAATGCTTTAAATGTTGAAAAGAATATATATTTTATATTGTTTGAATCAATACATTAAAAAAAACTGTGAAATCCGAACTCTTACATTGTTCTCCCGTTCTATTAATGGTATTTAATACAAATATTTTCAAACCCAAGTAAATTTTTAATTTACTTACATTAGCGTGCCGTTTTATAGAAAAAGTACTGCTATTTTGGAATAGACCTATTTTTGAGCCATGGTCAGATGACGAGGATAATACCTGAAATGTCACCCCCTCTCCAAACTTTCACACCACAGAGTAGGAGGAAATTTGGCTCAGGTGGATTTAACGTATACTAAGCACGTTAACACGACGGCTCTTCGCTGGAATTGGGTATTTCACCTGCAACCCTCCGGTTCTTAAGCCAAGATCTTACGACTAGGCTACCGAAGCCCTTCCTCTAATAAAAAAAAAAGGTTATACTATTTTATCGATAAAACTCACTGAATAATAGCTGTTTAAAATAAATTAGGTTGTTTAATGATGTTGAAACAATCGGCGTTTGAAAAAATAAGTTCATAATAAACTAAAATATCTTTTATATTGTCATAAATATTCAACAACAAAATAGTACAGCAGATATTTAGCTAAGGCATAAAATATTTTAAAAAAATAATATATTTTGCACCATAAATCACCAGATGAAATGGATTAAATCCTCTCATACAAGCAGAAATATTAATTTGTATTTTAATACAAGCTGAAGTCATAACAAGCAGTGTTAGAAACATATTTCGTCACTTTAAGGTTATATTTTCTCAAAATAATTGTCTTCGACTGAAATATAGAAACTCAACCATGAAGAATATTCTTCTTGTATATTACTCAACATTGTTAAGGTAAACGATTTACACTTGTCGTAATAATATTATTGATCAAATTGACTCTACTCGTGGAATCTCTTTCCTAGACAATAATATACTGGAATCAAATCTGGTTATCCCAGGAGCCATTCAAAATGGCATCCATATCCAATGAAGCTATTTCTAAATGTACTTATCAGAAAAGTGCGTGAATGAAAGGATTTGAAATGGGACCCCATCATGCTGCAATGAGATAATTGACAAATCTCATAGCGAAATAGACTCCTTCGAATAATCATATAACAGTCTAGGTAAAATAACCGTATATTTAACTAACATTAAAGCATCATCGAGGAAAAATGGGCCAATTGAAGCACTCTCATATTTTGTGCCAAGCATTCACACAGTGACGCACTTGATATCTATTTGGTTATATGTTACGAGGCTTTTGTGACAACCAAAAGTGAGTAATATTCTGCACTTAAATTTGAATTCTCGAGGAATTCTCTGTTAAATAATAAAATTCTTTTGGACTCTTTTTAACTAAAATATTCTTACAAGTAATATAAAAACATTTTTAAACGAATTCCTACTTAGTCTAACAAAGAAAATTTTTATATTAGTTACTTTTTATTAAATAATTACAATTAATATAATTATTCATATAAATATGATAGAGCCACGATATTAAGCGGCAAAATAGAAAGCGAATTTCCTGGCAATTTTCCATTCTCCTTTCTGTATATGTAGTGTTTGAACTCGCAGCCTAAGGGATGCGAATCCAATGCCATACCAACCAAACTATCTCGGCCAAACAATACCAATTAAGATAAATAAATGATCAAATCAAGATTCATAGCCAATTGTGGCAACGCAAAATGCGTGATTTTCCTGCATCAGTTGGAATAAGCAATACAAATAAGAAATCGAAAGTACTTCAAAATAAATCTGAAATCCCAGTCTAACAATTACAATTGCTATAAATGTTTGATCCAAAAATATACAAGCACTGAATTTTGCACCAATTGAGGATTTAAAGCCAATTGCGGCAACGCAAAAGGCGGGATTTTCCTACATCAGTTGGGGTAACGCAATATAGAACAGAAAGTTTTATTTTTCTTTATTCTGTATTTAATTCAAAGGTACTTCAAAATAAATCGAAAAAAAATGATTAACTAACAATATTTTATTTTAAATGCATCAAACAGTATAAAAATAAACAGAACAGTTTAAAATAATCGGCCAAAAACATATTAAGCCTAACCTCATCAGTGTGGGGGGAAAACAAATTGAATTAATTACTTATTTGACAGCGGGTAAATGAAGATTTTTGGTTAGAAAGTTAGCTTTTAATCAATTAATCAATTAATATTTGAAAAAAACTTTATTAATGTCAAATGTCATCCACTACAAGTTTCAAAAAATTTACTTGAACCTGATTGGATGAATGAAAGGTATTTTATTGAAAATTTGAACAAGATGTATAAATATATACAGGGAGAGTGTGAGCTAATAGTAGGAATTGAAAAATATTCTTACTAAAATATTCTTCACTTCCCCATAGCATTTTTAATGGAATGCATTCAATTTAAATTCAACTTTAACTTCTTGAGCAAGATAAATACTTCATTAATATTCGAACCCTTATCAATAATCTGAAGCAAATTTTAATTTTATTTAAGTGTATTAAATATTTGAAGACTAGTTTTTGATTTTTAATTTTATTTTAAGCAAACAAAGGGATGAGATATTACTGAGTGAATTATATTTAATTACATCAATTTTATTTATTCATGGTAATGTAAACATTCATGTGATCATGCTATTAAATAGGAAATGGAGTTGAAAATTCAGTTCAGTGTAATTAAACATTTTTCAATTAATTAAAATTTCACTGTTTTGGGTTTAAAAATTTATCACCAAATTGTTTTTATTTACCAGATATTGTACTATAAGTATATTTATCAGCGAACCGTTTGAGATATTTTTACCATTAATGCTTAGTATCATGTTACATATTCCCAGTCAAGATTGTATGATGACTGGCCAGAAAAATTTCACTTTGTAATTTTATAAATTATTTAACTAATTAACGAAGTTTTAATGTTTTCTTAAATATTTATTATTATGAAATCATCATAATCCAATCCTTCAAAAGAACTTTATTAGATATGGCAGAGTTATGCCTTGTAAAGGAATAAATAAAATGATCTAAAATCTCTTCTAAGCAAAAGAAGAGATTTTAGCCTAAGCAAAGAAGAGATTTAGCTTCCTTTCTTCTCTAAAGCAAATAATTTAATATTATTAGTGTTTTTAGAATTATAGTAATTTAGTTTAGTTATTTTAACGTCCCGTTTTAAAGCAATACTCTAGTTATTTTTGATTGGACCTTGAAATTCCTAATCGCGAGCAGATGATGAGGACGAAGCCTGAGTTGGTACCCCGTCTCAAAGCTTCCACACCAAGTCGATGAGAGGGTTTTAACTTGCACTAGATGTACTTACACGACAGTTTTTCAGTGGAATAAGACTTCGAATCTGAAACCTTCCGATTCCGAAACCTTATCACAAGGTCACCGTGACCCCATTACTCATTGAATTATATCAGATTATAACAATTTTAATTATTTATTTATGTTAATATAAATCTGTATAAATCTAAATTATTTATGATAATGTTAATCATGCTATTAAATAGACATTTAGATATTTTTACCATTAAGGTTTATTAGCATATTTCATATTTCCAGTTTTTAACTGAATGGTCACTGACTAGAATATTTTTCCTTTATAATTAAAAAATATTTAAGTAGCCAACGAAATTTTGATGTTTTCTTAAATATTCCTAATTACGAAATCATCATAATAAAATCCTTTAAAAGAGCTTTGTTAGATACGGCAAAGTCATACCTTGTAAAGGATTAAATGAAAATATCTAAAATCTCTTCCAAGCAAAAGAAGAGATTTTGGAAATATCTTCTTTTCTCCTCTAAAGCTAAAAGTTAAATATTAAAAGTGTTTTGGAAGCAATAGTAATACATCCAAGGCAATAAATCGAAGGAATTTAAAGTATATGCCTATTTTTAACTGTTTAGAAATAAGCCATTAGACCACGATTAGATTGGAATGCAGAGTAACTGAAACTAATTTTTAATGTAAATCTTAACGAGTTGCGTTTTAAAAAGTTTCATGGTTAAAATCTTTTAAAAAATTGATACTGAGAACTATTTTTAAAAAATCTCATCGTTTCACAGTTTTATAAATTTTTCTTGATATAATTACTTCGTAAATTATTTTATTTGAGTTAAAAAAAGTTTTTAAAATTATTTTTTATAGTTTTTAACAGCATTTTTTATAGAGAAGAAAATTTTTGAATTTTTTAAGCTTCTGGTTTTTATAACGCTGATTCAGAATTAAGGAAACTGAATTAACTTGTTTGGACTGACCGGCCATGGCATGTTTTAGATGCAATGAAACAAAACAATTAAGCTTTTATACAGTTTAAGGCAACATGTCAAATATACTTTCGCAATATAACTTTTTATCTATTTTCTTGTACTTGAAATCCTAAAAATAAATTGTTATTTCACAATACTCAAATCTATTCTAACAGAACTGTTTGTATTAGTTAATTTTATTGGTTTTGGTGCTACTGCTATTAGTTGAGTGATAGCTATATTTTAGTGCTATTGTTATTAGTAACGGAAAAAAATCCTATGCCAGATTTCAACTGATATATTCGGGAAGTATATAGTTAACGAAAATATACATCTGATCTTTAAGTTGCTGCTTGAAGACTGAATATTATATATATATATCAAGTGAGCGTGAGGAATATATTTTTGGAAATAAGTTTATGGACATATGCAATTTTGGTTGATATCAAATAGCAAATTAATGTTTACTATTTCATTTATTTTAAGTTCATATATAAAATACTATATACAAGTACAACGAGTCAGGAATTATTTGGCTTTAATAAAGCAAAATTAAAAATAAATAAATATTCTATTTGTTTATTTTGCATTATATTAACATTACAAATTTCAAATGAAACCCAGTAATAACTGTTTCAACTGGTTTATTTTAAATTTCAATTACTGGTATATTTTAAAAGAATTTGTTTAGATAGGCAGATTTTTATCCCGTTACTCAGAGCTAGGGAATCGTTGATTTAAGCATTTTTACAGAGCTTCTGTAGCATTAATTAAATAAAACGGTTTAATTGGATCAAGAAATGAGAAAATATTCGATTTAAGTTAATACGGATTAAATGAACATGAATTTTAGGAAATTAATTAAAATTTAATTTAGATTTAGAGATATCATTACATTTATATATAACACGAAAAATGAATAAATTGTAGGCTGCTTTAATTGCTGCTGTCGAAAAAAAATGGATGTGAGTTATTTCTTGTATTTGATATATATTTTTTGCACTCTTTGCATATTTTTTTAATTTTTTTACTGTGTTAGAGCATTTTCTAAAGAATGTAAAAAGAGTTTTTTAACAATTCAAAAATATTTTGTGACATTATAGACGTTTTATGATTGATATACAAAGACAAAACATGTTTTTAAAAAAGAATTTACTTTGCCTTTTTAGAATAAAATTAGTTGATCAGGCTGTTGTGTGCCCTTATAGTGTATTGTTTGCTTTGTGAAAATAAGAAAATGGTCACTGAATAGGAAAATCGGACTAGATTTTGGTTTATATGGTGCGGAACGGAACAAGCTATTCAAAAATGGAGTATGACTCAGGTAATTGGAAAATTAAAAAAAATATCTTGTAGCATAATAGTAACAGTCCAATATCAGTACCATTGACTATTAAAGTCATGAAAAAATCAGGCGATACTTGAAAAACTGAAATACAATGGATAACCTAAGGTCATTTCAAAATTCTGTGCATCTTGTCAGGAGAGGAAGAAAATTTTACCAAGTAAAACGATTAAGAATAAAATAATCGCTATCGAGAGAATGTTAATAATCCTGATAAACCAGGTTTGATACAAAGATACCTTTTTCATAATAACTAGATGCTTCGTTTCGTTTATTACATCTTATTTAATAATTTTCCATTTTCCCCACTTTAAATACCCTACTAATTTTTCGGATATAAACTTTTTTAAAATGATACATGGACATTTTTTAAGGTTTCAGAAAGTTAAAAATATTAGAAAGGTCTCTATTAAATGAAAAAAAAAACTCTTTACCTTTAGTTTTTGGAAAAAAAACCCTGCTTATTTGACAAAAATTTAGCAAAATGTTCAATGTTAGGAAAAACCGAGAAAGTTAAAAAAAATAATGGAAACATTTAATTTTTATTTCACCTATAAATAGTTCAAACAACTTAAAATATAATAGACCACAAGATAAAAAAATATACAAAAAAATATTATGTGCATATGAAGTAGACATTAAGGATTTATGAATATTTGTCTATGTTTTGAACTTAAAAGTGTCTGTAAAACAAGTATAAATGAAGATTTCTTAAATATCTTTCTTTTATGTCTTTCTTAAATGTATTTCATATTCCCAAAAAGTTTTGGATACACATACAACAAATTTCATGAAATTTTATTGCATTGATTGTGAAACATCATGTCTTCCGTGAATCAATCGCAGTGAATTATTCATTCTTCAGAAAAAGCGTTTATATATTGTACTCGTAAATTAGTTCATCCGAAAGTGCTGAAAAAAATACAGCTTTCACACTTTTTTTAAACAGCAATGCCAAAAATAAGCAAACTACGGCTGAGTAGGTAGAGAGTTAATATAAATATACCAGATATTAATTTGGAGAATTTTATGTTAAAAATAAGACAAATTACTCATTTTCAGTTAAAATTACCACTGCTTTCTATTTCATTATTATTTGTCGTGTATTATTGAAACTAATGTATTTATAGTTATATCTTATATATATTAAAAACAAAGTATATTTTAGATTCTGCAAAGTTTG
>JAOUZG010030883.1:1247607-1296798 GCA_026289955.1 Argiope argentata | reverse complement strand
GTATTCTATTTATTCCATTTACTCCTGAATATCCTGAATGTATTCTAGTCATCATGGAAATCTTAATATCCTTCGATAAGGTCCAGTACAGATTTTTAACCAATGTTATATTGATATTAAGCAACTGAATGTATATCACTGTAATTTTTAGCAAGAATCTGAGTCAATAATTATATCAATCAATACAATTTCAGCATTTGAAACGCAGACGCCATATTTGGTTCAACTGATATTCAGGGAAATCATATCACTAGGCAATTACTTCTCGTGTCTTGATCACCAGAACTATGTCAAATGAAAGTGTCATTTTGTAAACGTGAGCGACAATGAATTAACTCCTGAATACCGGTTTCATCACAGCAAATACACCTATTATTTCATCACTTCGAGAGATAGTTCTTCCACCCAGGTTTGTTTTGTTATTTTCTTTTTAAGGTTCCGGAAGGATGTAGATAATTATAACGTCTAATGAAACTTAAGAAAAAAGAAGAGAATTTCGTAACTACAAATGTTGAAAGAAGAATTATCTTTTTATGAAACATCTCAATAATTTATTATCTATTCAAATAACTGGAGCGCGCATTAAGGATAATTAATACTATTTATGGTGCCCTTATAAACAATCTATTAATTACTGTATGCATTAATAATTTGTTTAATCATTGTATTCATATTTTATAAATTAAAACAATTCAAATCAATATATGCAGCTGACGCATTCATTACAAATATTTTGAGCACATATAATATTTACTAATGTTTGCCAATGGATTCTAAAACCTTCCGCTCTTTTGAGTATGCAGTAGGATGAGTTAAATTCGTTAGGGGTGAAAGGAAAAATGAAAGGAGCAAATGTTTACATTTAATATGATATAAACTTGGAATACACTGGGGTTTATGAGGCGTAAACATTGCAGATAATTCGCAATGCTATCGTGAAAAGATGCTAATTCACAATCAAGTACTGTAAATGGCATAACTGTAAATGAAATATTTTTCATTTACTGTAAATGGAATATTTTTCATTTACTGTAAATGACATAAACATTATTTCATCAAAAGATTAATTTGGTGACTTACTTTTTTAGAAAACAATAATACTTTTTTATTTTATTTTAAAAGGCTTTTTTATGTTTCTGATTTTTTGACAATATATTGAGATAATCGAGAGTTTATTTAAAACTTTTCTTTTCATTCAAGGAATTGCTGTATATATGGAATGCCTTAAGAATGTTTTAAATATATTTTTATAGCGTGTTTTTTTAAAATATTGTTATTTCTGATTTTCTTACTTTAAAAATAATATTTTAAATATACTGCATGAAATAAACAACATATTTTAAACCAGCCCTTTAATTAGTCATATAAACAATCAATACATAGTTTTGAATTAAAATAAAATAATGCTGACTGAAACGACACTCATAAAAGTGAAAAAAAATCGAATAAAAAAGTATCTGATAGTTGGAGAGAAGGAATAATGATCGAAGAATTCCAGAAATGTGCTCATCCTTCCGAATCTCACCCCTTAATAAGATAGAATCGTCGAAAAGTGATAGAATACTGAAATGAACAGTATTTGTGAAGATAAATAATTCTAAAGAGGAAATTCTATGAAAACCTTTGGAATTTCTGAAAAAATAATTGAGGCGTCAAAAGATGGGGGAAAGATATTGTCTGGAATTTGAATCCCCAGTTGACAGATAGTAGAATTCCTTCGAATTTTAAAACAAAGAATTCTTGAATGGAATAAAGAGAATATTTCTCTATCCAAAAACAAATATCAGGAATAATATATTAGACTCCGTTTAAGTATAATAAACGGCAAAAAAGACTTTTAACTGGATTGTATTATAAATTCTTTTGCAACTATGATGATAAGATGCAATAAATATTGTGATTGCTTCTTATCATCATAGATTGATGTTATGTTTATACTCAGGTAGTTCAATCTTGTCAAAGAATATTGTTAACTACTTTACTAATATTTTAACTAATACTATTACTAACTATTTAATTAATACTATTTTAACTAAACAAATATTATTCTATTTAAAAATTTATAATAAATGGTTAAATTAGTAATGGAAAATTCCTGTAATAGGTGTAGCAATTCCAGTAAGGATTTAGAATAAGAAGTTTCTGAAAATCTTTCTGATAATTTCTTCTTTATTAGTTCTTTAACGGACAATTCTGAATAAAAAGAGTTCTTAATGTAAATTAATGTAATTAAATTTTCAGTGGAAATATGTGAAAAAATAAGGATATTGTGTAAAGCAAACCACAATAGGCAAACGCAATTGCTGTATTGCTTACTCAAGTTGAAATACATCATTATAAATATGCGATGAAAACATTGGGCTAAGGAATGTCTCAATTTGAACTAATAACCTCTTAGTGATTTTGTTTTTTATTGCAAAAATAAACTGGTTGTTGTTTATAAACGTCAATTAAAAATACCTTTTTTTCAGAATAATTAGGTTGAGTTGCGAATGGCTGAGTAAATTGTAAATGCTAATGATTAAGGAGGTGAAACTTTTTCAATGTAATGAACCCAACCATCTGAAAGAGAAATTTAAATGTTTCTATTGATTGAAACTAAAGAGATTGCATCTTTAAATAAAAATCAAAAAAGGAAAATGGATTAAAAAAATTATTCTTAAATTTTAAGGATTTAGAAGCATAAATAAAAAAAATCCAAGATTTAAAAATTAACTACTAAATTCTTGTTTTAGAAAAGTCCTAAATAAGGAGATGTTAGTCAAAAGCATAAAGTTTCTTTAATTTTAAATCAAAATTTAAGCTGAATTGCATATTAAGTCAGGCTGAAATGCATTAGAGAGAGATTTTGTATTTTTTGTAAACCATTTATTAATGATTATGGATTTTACATTATTTTTAAATGCCATTCATTAATGACTTTTACATAAGAATGTTATTACTATATGCTTTTCTTCATATATTTATTCAGAAATCTCGCAGGAATTAAATATTTCTACAATATTTGTTGATGTCTCAAAATCTATGTTTATTATTAAATAACATATTAAATTAAGGAAATATTTAAATTTTTTGACAGATATGGCACTTTGAAATAATACGTTTTGTAAATCACAAAAATTATTTTTAGGTTTTTCTGAACTTTGATAAATATGCTTATTCTAAGAGCTAAAATTTAAATATTTCGAAAGATGTTTGAAGTATTTATCTGTCTCACAAACAATTGGATTTCAGAGAATTACTTAAGCATTATATTTCAAGAATATTAAGAAAAAATTACCATCATAAAATGCTATTGAATTTCTGCTCTTTTCACCATTTCAAAATTGGATTTTCTTGAATGGCAATTTATGGCTTTGTTTTAAAATAGCCGTCCTTCTCTGACTATTGGTAATAAACCAAAGTATCGATTAGAAGAAAATATTTAGCTATGAAAATATCGATTATTATATTCCAGTGTCAGAATAACAATTATAGATTCAGGCAACTAAAATATTTCTTAATTTCAAATAATAAGCCGACTCCAACACAAAATTTTTCAGTAGAATGAAGAAAATATTTGCTGCCCTAAGTAAAAACTTCGTGGGAGGAAATTACGGTTTTCAAAAGAAAAAATGAGGCTTTTTATGCTTTCAAATCAAGAATTATCTTACGATGAGGTCAATTGTTAAACGTGCAGATAATTACACGAGTTTCCATTCGTTTAAAGACTGAAATAATTTAAAAAAAATCGCTATACTCAATTACTAATTTGTAGTTTTAGTCGAGATATGCAACTAATAGATTTTCTAAATCAGTAACACCAATAGGAATAAAGAGCATTAGCTACATTCATTGGTAGTTGAAGACTGTCAAAATTATCAAATTGTAAATAAAATATTTTTTTCAACTGTTACATTTATAAATTTGATATAAAAAAGAAAATGATTATATATCATAAAATTTTATACATAGTCCTTCAATACCTTCAATATTAAATTATGAAAAGATTGTTTCCCGAATTTAAAGTTTTTATATCAATAAAGCTATATGAACACAACATTTGATGATCTATAATTGATTATAATATTACATGATTTAATACATTCGCTACCCCTACTCATGCCTGAATTGAAACCATCTAATTCGATGACCTTCTTATCCATCTCATCAGTAATGGATATGGGGCTATCTAATTAGAGAATAGGTGTGAATCAACTCATTTACGTAGGCAGCTAACGTCTTAAGAATACATTGTATTAACACATTGCGTACGGGTCACTAGATCTCGTTTCCAATGTTTTTTTTTTTTTTTGCTAAACCGATGTATAACAAATCAGATGCAAATATTTAACACATTAAGGACCGATAAGACATACTCCTGAGAGAGCACATTTTTGGGTAAACTTGTATGTTCTAAAATCATCATAACTTTGTTATTTATGAAGAAATAATAGATCGAACGCGCAACAGAAGAAAATAAGTCATCAGCTCGTAATAGATAGGACACGAAACACGAGAAAATTCGTGATCGGCTCGTAACATATGGGACACGGAACACGAGAAAATTCGTGAGACGTTCGTTACCGATGGGACACGAAACACGAGAAAACTCGTCAGCAGTCCTTAATGCCTTAAAACAAGATACTGCTACAAATCGTGGCGAAATTCATTGCACAAAGGAATATGCTTTCACAAATATCACGCTCTAAAGCCTTACTCAAGTCTGTGAAATAAATAATAGTTAAAATGTGTTAAATCTTATATAATAAATACATGTATACAATATATAGTAATATCTAAGAATACTTTATGTAAATATAATACCAAATACAAATTAAAAATGCTCATATATGCTTTCTATTGTTTGCTAATCATGCTTCTAGAGCGTTCAAAAATGCGCTGACCTTGGAAGCGCCATACACAATGTGTTAAGTTATTCGTTATGATTTGCTAATTCAATGTTTAGCTACTATTTATAACTGAAACATCACGTGATGATACTTATTAGAAAATAATTTAGTTATGAAATTATTAATTTGCTTCCTAAAAATGAAAATCAAAAATATTTATTGATAATATTTACTAACATAATCATATGAGCCATAGTTGAAAAGAGAAAACAATTTTGATACCGTGTTCACATAAAATAATGTCAAAATAAAAAGAGGGGTGGTTGAGAAAACTTATCTTTTATCTCTATCGGATATGTATTTCATGCAGATAAAGACCACATTTGACCGCAAAATGAATGAGCAAAACTCGTCTGGTCAGTGGACGGAGTCAAAGACCAGGCATTACGTAATGTTTCTTTACGTGGCCTTGGCATCGGTTAAATGAAGAAAGGTTCACCGATTAGACGAGGAGTGGCTACTTTAATTTCTGAGAACTATTGTTTCGGAAACCGATGAATATGGTTTCGTTTTCCTGTTGAGCAACTTCTTAGTTTATATGAAAGAATGGTGTTTCAATTGAATAATTTTCAAGGAAATAATAAGTCATGGAAACGTTTTCGTAGACGCTTAGTTTGAACCGAATTTAAGTAAACTTACTCAGAGTTCGAATAAATTCAGAAAACTGACAGAAATGGCTCGAAATAATTTCAGAATTGAAAGAAAAATGCACAATTTAGATGCTAAACTTTTGAAATTTATTAACCTCTTGTGTTATCAGTTAATTAGCAGAAATGTGCTCCCATCCTATCTAAAGAAATTTCAAATAAGCATTAAGTAATACAGTAGCGCAGATAATTTAGTGAACGTACGCTGTACGTTATTTTCAGTTTAGGAGAAAATTTCCAATTACGTACGTTGTACGTCAAAATAGCGCAAGAGGTTAACTTCCACAATATGTGAAGGATAATTTGCTGAAGAATTACGTAAATGCTTTAGTAAACGTGTCTGATTTAGAAAGATATCAATTTTATTTTTACGTATATCAAATCAGCTGATGTAGTCTCCCTAAAACTTTATTGCATATATTCTAATAAGTATTTATATAATATTAACTGAATGATATTGAGGAACAGTTGTTACAAATAGCCAATTAAAGTGTTATCTTTTGAGATAAAATAATTAATACTCGAATGCAACCAATACTAAAAACCCTAACTTATAGTTTGCACATCTTTTTTCCAACCGATTGAAATTGAAATTTGGAGTACAGTTACAATTATAGCCGCAAAAACGCTAACCTGATTTCATATATTTCTATCATTACTTTTTCGAATTATCAAGTTTATCCGCAAGTGAAAGTACAGACAGACTGATGACCATAACACTAATGAATTTGGTTTCAAATTTCACCCATCTAATTCTCTTCGTCTTGTAGTTACCATGTTTACTTGGGCGCCCATATTTTGATTCGAAATTTGATTGAAATCTATAAATTTAAAGTAGAGACTATATACCAAATTTCATCCGTCTAGATTATAGCTACATTTTTGAGTTAAGTATTCACAAACAGAAAGACATAATACCAAAAATGAGTTTTTGAACTCAGGGAGTTTGAAACATGGAGATTAGAGAAATTTTCGAGCTAAATTTTTATACGATTCGAGTACTTCCTCCGTATTTCTTATATGGGAAAGTAAAAGCTAAGATTTTCTCATCATTTCAAGAAATTCATAGAAAATGTGTTATTACACAGTCAACTATTTGCCCTATACGATTATTTAAAATGGTCCGAATTTCATGATTGAAAACCAATTGATGATAATTTATATAACTATACTTTGATTATCTAAAAGTTTTCGGTGTCATAATAATTGAAATTTTTTTTAATTAAAACCAATTAAGAGATTGCCTTACCTATCGTTCTGTATAGGATGTCATATAGATAGTTCATTCTTTTAAACCTTCTTTGCATAATGATGGAAATTTCCATCATAGCATTTGGTGAATGAGAAATTTTACTCAAAATAGGTGTACAGTAAATTGGATGTTGCTGGTAACTTTTTCTCGATTATTGCATAATAAGGAACGTTGCTGTCAAAAAATAATTAAATGTAACAATCATTATAGCGGGTTTGACCTTGTCATTCAGCTGTTTTTTATGATTGGAAGCAATGTTCGAATTTTTGAATATTTTTCTATAAATAATCCTGAGATTTTTGCTAATTAAAGTGATAATGAGTGGAGAAATTTAGAAGAAAGATTTTGTACTGAGTTTAACAGGTAAATTTGCATGATAAATACTTCCAACGTACTGTTTTTTGCTTATTTTAATTATATATTTATGCTAGGAATTTTTAAAAACATTTTCCCTTTAATCTATAACATCTCTAGATTAATCTCTGATTTATTTCCCCCAAAAAGAAAAAAAAATCCCACAAAGAAGGGTTAATTTTTAGAAGTACCGATCTAAAGTCTAGAATTTTATTGAACGTAAACAAACTCTCGCTATTCTATTTACTGAATGACGCTCTTTAATTCCAGACCATTCATTCACAGACATAATTTCCTTGTGCTAAAGAAATTTTTTTGCAATAAAATTTAGTTTATTGAGAAGTATACTGTCTGCATGCTGCCATTTCATGTGAAGGAATGCTTTAATTTATTCATTTTATGAGATTGATGCAAGCTGTGTCATTTGAAGAAAACTAAACAGCTGTCTATACTTCGAAAAAAAAATTTCATTGGAAGTTTATGCAGCATGATCTCACTACTTCAGAATGCTATCAAAATGTGTGTTTCTATAATGTAAGGATGTATCGTGACATTATATGAAATTTATATGAATTTTGAACAAGCAAAGAAATTTCAAAAACAAAGTAAATATTTATATATTCTTAAAATTGATGCATTTAAAGAAGCAAGCAATAAAAAGGTGGAAACACAATTTTTTGTTATTGAGCGCAGAAAACTTAAAAAAATATCGCAATCGAATAATTTTAAAATACTTTGAGATAACAATATACAGGGTGGTTATAGTTCAAGTTTCACTTTCGAATGGTCTTAAAATGGAAATTACTTTAAAAAATGTTATCAAATATGTAATAATTTAAAGGAAGTAAAGAAATTTTTTTATGCAAAAAAAAAAAAAATCAAAAACTCACCACCAGTGGTGAAATGGCACTGTATCAATATTGATAAGCAAAATAGCACATGAAGATACGGCTTAAAATGTGTTTAATCGTTTTAGAAAAGTGTTAGAAAACATGTTCTGTGTGTTATCTCAAAAGCACTGTTGTTTATGGTGATAATCTAAACAATTGACGGTAATGAAAGATGCGATATATCGACATGCGCATTCTTTCTTATATGCTAAGAGTTATTATTGAGAATGCAGGCATGGGATTTAACTTGCTTTCAGAAAATGGTAGACGCCACATTGAACATGCTTTGTAACACGTTTCAAAAAAGATTAAACACTTTTTAAACAGATGTCTTCAATGTCATTTTAAACGATGTAACCGATTAATTATTTTGCCTAACATATTGAATACAGTTCACTTGAGTTTTTTAGCATTGATATTTTGTTGAGGCATTTGAATAATAATCAAACCTCATTTGACTAATCCTATTAAAATTATTGGAATTAACAAAGACTGCATAAAGATTAACATTTCTAGAATTGCTTTTGGTTATAGGCCGAAAATGATGTAAAGTTGACGATCACAAATTAGTTATTTAAATTGCAGCTCTGATTTTAATAAAATAAAAATAAAAAAAATTTTCAATCCATTAAAACGTTTTGGAGTCTTATTTATTTAAAATGGTAACGATAACTTAAACGGTAAAATGTGATGTTGAACAGAAAACAACTTATTGTTTGCAAACAGATTCTAAAACTTTCTACGCTTTTGCCCATGCGTTAGGATGGCTTTAATTCGTCAAAATAGGGGTGAGAGGAAAGATGAAAGGAGGAGATGTTTACATTTAACAATAAAGTGAGCTCGGATTACTCATGAACTAAATTAAAATAAAATAATACGATCAGAAACGACACGATATTCATATACATAAGGAAAAAAATTGAACTAAAAAGTATCTAATAGTGCAGAAATAAAGGTCCAAAAATGATAGAGATTTCCAGAAATGCCCTCATCCTTCAGCGCATCACCCCTTAGTGAGATATAATCATCGAAAAGGGGTTGTTCAAGGAAACAGAAACGAACAGTAACTTCATTTTTGTTTTGTTTTGGTCAGTGATAAGCAAGACAAGACATTTTCCGAAAACCATGTTTTGCTTCAAAGTTTGTTTAGTTTCATTATATTAACGTTCCATTGTAAAGAAACACGCTATTTTGAGACGGCCCTCTTAATTTTGAACCGTGGTTAAATGACGAGGACGATACCAGATTTTTATGCAAAATTCTTTAGACTAATACCAGGACATACTGCGAACTACCACAAACAGGAGTTTTTACAGTAATTAACACTTTGCTGTCCGATGTCGAGTGTGGCTCGACATTCAAGACTGTGCATCATTTTGACGTTTTATTTATTTATTTTTTCAAATTTAATTGCTAAAGACGCCTACATAATGGTTAAGATATGTAGATTAATTTTTCAAAGAAATTCGACTTAAAAGAATTATATATGTTTATTTCTCATAGCAATAAACAAATCTTTGTATTAGGTGAACAATTTTGCATCTAATTAATTTTCGGACTGCAAAGGGTTAATAAAAAGATCTGTGCGTCCTGCCACTAACAAATGATACTGTGGAATGGCATTAATTGTGTTTTTGTTCTGAAAGATTATTTAATAAAGTCGAAGAAAAACTGATGGAATCGGTTCATATATACAAAGCGAGTTTAGGGGATAACCATTCTTTAAACTAAAAAAAATAACTAATTTTGAAGCTCGCTTAAAAAAGAATTATAAAACTAAAGTTGAATTTGGCTAATCCAATTTTTTTAAATTTTAATTATTCGGTAATTCGAATTGTTTTTATAGAATTCTTGAATTCCAATGGAAAGCTATTTTAGTCAAAAGATTAAAAATAATTAGAATCTATTTTGCTTACCTCGATATCAAAACTAAAAATTATGAAAATATTGTTTGTATTCTTAAATATTGTGTACACTAAATGCTTCCGTAACTTGCCTTTTAGCAATTATGCACAAATAACCTTTTAAGCCTATTAAATTTACTTGAATACTCGTATAATGCATTATAATAAAAAAAATCTCATTTTTTGTAAAAAAAAGTTTACACATGTTAGTTATTAGTTGTACTGTTTTTTTCTAACACAATTATTGTATTTAAAGGGGTATATATTGGGTCTTTTTGGAAATGAATTATACACTAAAATGTATTAAAACGAACAAAATACGTTAATTATAATTACGTTAATACTTTATTTATTAGACTCCCTTTATGTTTTTCTTTGTTAATTATTAATTTAAAATATTTTAGCGATTAGATTTTTTTCTTGTCCTTTAAACTATGTTCACATAATGTCAACAGTTTCATTCGGAAAAATAATTAAATGACCAATGAATACAAAATCTCCTTTTATTGTTTCTAAATTAAAAAAAGATAATTGTAAAAGCTTGATTTTTCTATGATTTCCTACAAGCATAGAGGTATGTTTCTTGATTATTAAAATCAAGAGATGTGGAAACGAAAGAGGAGATACCAAAAAAGAAGGGATTAAAATATTTTCATAGCTCAGATTTCTTCTGGCAAACTGAAAGAGTCAAAGCTAAAAATTGTAAGAAAACAGTCGTTTTTATTTTTAAAAGGATTAAAAGGTTTTTTCAAAAGTATTAAAAGGATTTTATTTTAAAAGAATTTATAGTGCTCTAAGTGATTCTAATTGAAATTTTTTCTATTCCCTTTAAAATATTCGAGCACTTAATTGATATATGATGTATTAAAATAATCACTTCATATAAGAAGAACATTTTATTATACATATTCATTTTATGCAAGATTACTCAGAATATATTAGATAATGATTTGTATAGTTTAATTAGAGGTCTTACTAAATATAAACATTTTAAGATTTGTATATTGCTTATGTATTATAATTATTTATTTATAGATATTATTATTTTTAAAGTAATTTATTTTACAAATTAAATTTTAACTTGTTTATTAAAACTGCTAACTGTTTATTTTTCAATCTTGCATTCTTTTAAACAAGCAAAAATAAAAATAACAAAAGTATTTTCATTGATACTTTTTAATGAGGCAAAATACGCCAAAATGTTAATAAATAAATACCTTTTCTGCCTCCCGATATTGCTTTCCGAATTGTTAAAGCAATTAATAGTGAGACACAGTTTCTTTCCACGCTGCCTGTTTTTCGCTACCTCCACTGCTTATGTGCTCTTTACGAAATTGTATGTTCTGCTCAGAGAAAATTCATTCCCCGTCACTTTAGAATAATCAACTGAACTTGAGTCTTTCAATAACTCCAATAATAGAGGAAAAACGAAATTTTAGAAACTGCTTTAGAAAAATTATTTATGAAATAAAATTCTATGAAAGGCGATTTTGGTTCAGTTCATTCAAACTATTTTCGAATTACAATTCATAAACTTGAATAAATTAATTGGATTTTGTAGGAAATTTACTATATTCGAATTTTACCAAAGCAGAGATTAAATAATTTAAACCACACAACTTTAAAGGGAGTTTCCTTAAAGAATTTAGTACTTTGCCTAAAATAATGCTTGATTTGAAGATCGTATTATGCAAAATATGTCATCAGTAAAAATTTAGGAAAAATAAGTTGACACATTAAGGACTTCAAAGAAATATGTAAGACATATATATACCTAGAACCTCACATTTTTGGGCAAACTTGTATGTTCTAAAATAATAATAATTTTGTTATTTAGGAAGCAATAACAACCAACATTGGTAAACCAAAAAAAAAATCCTGACCTATCCTTAATATATTTTAACCCTTCGCCCTCCGAAAAATAATTAGATGCAAAATTATTCACCAAATACAAAGATTTGTTTATTGCTATGAAAAGTAAATATACTTAATTCTTTTAAAATGAATTTCTTTGAAAAATTAATCTACATCTCTTAACCATTATGTAGGCGTTTTTAACAATTAAATTTGAAAAATAGAATAAATAAAACGTCAAAATGATGCACCGTCTTGAATGATGCCTCAGAGGCACCATCGGAGTGCGAACGGTTAATATACCTTTGAACTACTTAAGCTTACGTAACGGTTTTTTAATTTCAAAATTATATATTTCTTCTTCAAATATATTTTATTTTGTGTACAATGAAAGAAGTTTTATTATTCATAGATTTGTATGAAATTAATTATAATTTTAAGTGTGCATTTTAGGATAATTTTTTACTTAACCAAAGATATAAATGCATAAAGAAAATCCTTATCTAGAAGCAAATATTAATTCAGGCTTAAGCTCTGATATATAGACAAGAAATCAGATATTTATTAAAATATTTATTAGCAATTCAATTAATAAGTGAATGGATACCATTCAAACTCTTATGTGGGTTATAAATTCGAAAAAAATATCATTGATTCGGTTTCTTGAAGAACAGCAAACAAGAATGACTTACTTCTCAATGCAACAGGCGTGCTTTGTTTTCTGTGTATTGGCCTTGAATTAATATCCTCTTCTTGGTATCATGTTCCGTAGTCGTTTCATATTTTCATATCATCTTCATGGAAGAGTATTGAAAAGAAATTATAGATAACAGTCTTCTTTTCCATTCAGTTTTGATTTCTAACTGTGATCGTATGCAGGATATATAAATCAACATTTTGTAATGCTTTTTTAAGAGAAAATGGACACGAAATAAAAAACATAATATGGTAAATTTTTCGTAACTATTTGAGAACTTCTGTTTGATAAAATTGCAGTTAATAAAACTAAAATAATTCGTTTTTAAAGCTCAATTTCTTGACAGACGAAGTCCCATTTATTCTACTTTATCCTTAGCGAAAGTAATTTGTATATATATATATATATATATATATATATATATATATATATATATATTGAATTTGTAGAGAATTCAAAACCCACTTATGATGATTTATTAGCTACTATGTAATGTATCCAGAATTGCTCGGGATTAAGATTCTTTCGTGGATAACATTTTTTATCTTTTTGCAGTCGGAAAGATAATTCGATGCATAATTATTCACTCAATACACGGATATGTTTATTACACCAAAATATAATTACATGCAACTGCTTTAAGTTTAGATTCCCTGAAAATCGAACGAAATCATTTTAACATTCTTTAGGCATTTTTAACGATTAAAATAAATAAATAAATGTCAAAATGATCACCATTTGGAACAGTTGCTCAGAGAACACAATCGACTTAAAAGTTTAGTTTAGTTATATTAACCCATTCGCTGCCAAGCCTAAATTATATGAGGTTATTCCCATTGCCATTTCTGTTTTGAATGTTATTGTTTATCTAAGTTTTATTATTTCAAAATAAATACACATATTTTGTCATAAATAATTATTTACATGTATAACAATCAAACACGAGTATACTCGTGGTTGGCAATGGGAATAACCTCATACAATTTAGGCTTGGCAGCGAATAGGTTAAATAAAGTAGAATTTTTGCTAAAAAAATTTATTTGTAGCGTTTTTTCAAGTTTTTACACTTGTATATTTATGTTTGTGGCATAAAAAGTTTGCAAGTTTGACAAGTTGCACGTTATAATATATTGAAAGTATAACGAGTATATTCGTGCTGGCAATGGGTAACATCCTGCCAACCACGAGTATATTCGTGGTTGGCAGCGAATGGATTAACTTTCTGTCGTAAAGCAATACTAGGGCTGTTTTGGGACGGATCTCGTAATTTTGTACCGCGGTCAGGTGACGAGGACGACACCTGAGCTGGCAGCACCCTCACCACACCATCGAGAGGACACTTGGCCATGACAGATTTAACGTGCAACTAACCCCCCGACACTATGGTTCTTCGGTGGAATCGGATCTCTAGATTCATGGCTACAAAAAATGAGCGAATATACTGGACAACGAAATCATTCCGAAAGCACATTGTAACTACAGTACAAGGCAGGATACTAGGATAGGTATTCAAATCTGTACGATCACTGATAACAGTTATGACCAAAGCTATCAAATCTTTACTTCTGTTTTCGTACAACCAGTGAGTGGATGTTGCTGGCTCCAAAGCTAGTTTCAAAAGTCGTGCACATTTTTATCTTTTTGAATCTGTTTACAAGTTAAAACAGGATTCCTCAGTAAAGAAGTCGGCGTCTCCATTTTTTGCTGCTTATTTTGAGGTGATACTGCCTTCAGTTCAGTGGCGGATTTTTGATTAGTCAGACTAGACAGCAATCTAGGGCTGATAAACCTAAATAACTGCAGATTGTTGTGATGATTAATAGAAAATGTAATGGGTTTAGTTCTGTTTCAGATTATTAACAGTTGTGTGAATATTTTCCTTCTGAGCATGACATTATTCGCTTTACTAAATGAAAAATAAAATGGAAGATAGTTTATGGAATTGTATCCGTATGCATTTAAGAAAGCTGAAAAAAGAAAATGAAAAAGCCCATTCTGAAATAAAAAAAAATCTTGCATTCTTGATCAGATTTTTAGAGATAAGAAAGCGTCTAGAAGTGGAAAATAAAAGATCTCAATCATCAATTTTGATACCGACTACAGAGAGATACAGATAAATTTAAAATGGTTAAACTAGCGTAACAAAACGAAATAGAATCTGAAACTAACAATGACAATAAATCTAGAGTATTTTAGGGCCCATTTAGAGCGTTAGGAAGCGAAATGTTTACTTACCTTTAAACTTGCCATAAAATGAGTCCTTAATCACGTGAATCATGGAAAACTTGTGAACGGAAACTCGGAATAGGAAAGGTATGCTGCTAGCGTAAAGAGCGAAAATAATAAAATGTACATTGTTGGAAAACTGGTCAAAATAAATGAAAAGAGCGTCTTGAAGTGTATATGCAAACGTACACTAATAGAAAACATTACAGTGGGGCCAACGTCGTTGAAATTAATAAACCGCATCAAAAAAAAAATAAAAAAAAATCTTTCAAAAACAAAAGTGCATAAAAAGGACAGTACAAAAACAGGTTTTATTGTATTGAATTCAGAAAGGTACGTAAAATCTCTGAGTGGCATTTTACTGATTTAAATTATGCGCTTCTTGAGAAACAGATCCTACTTTTATTTAAAATATTTTTCTTGATCTGGCAAATTGACTTAAGAATTATAGAGCAAACAATTATAAAAAAGATACCATTAATAATGTAATGAGTTTTGCTAAATTCATTCTTGAATTTTTATCAAAATGTTATTTATGTTTTTTAACTTGATTATTTCTTTACTATGTTTTCATTTTCGTTAAGTTTTTGCTATTATTCTAGCGAAAGCTGTTGAAGAATGCATCATCTATTTAGACGAGAATCATGCAAGATGAGATTACTGACATGCTAATTCATTTTGTAGTTAAATTAATACATTGTATATTGCACAATGTGTGCTCCCGGGGCCTACACATTTTCGAACGCTGTAGAAGCGTGCTTGACAAGCAATAGGATGCATATATGCAAAATTTTAATTTGCATTTGGTATTATATTTACATAAATTACTCTTAAATGTTACTATATAATTTATACATGTATTTATTATATAAATTTTTTTTACATTTTAACTATTATTTATTTCACAGACTTTGAATAAGGGTGTAGTGTAATATATTTGGGAAAGAATATTCCCTTGTGCAATGGTGTTTGCCATGATATTCAGCAGTATTTTGTTTTAAGAGATTAAGGAACTCTCACGAGTTTTCTCGTGTTGCGTGTCCAATCTATTACTGTGTCATAAATAACAAAATTACAATGTAATGTTTTAGAACGCACAAATTTGCCCCAAAACGTGCTGCCCCAGGCGTATATCTCAGATTTTTTTTGCTGTTCTTAATGTGTTAAATATTTGCTTCTGGTTGGTTATGCATCGACTTAGCCGAAAAAATATGAAAATGAAATATCTCGACCACAATGTTCTGCCTGCTGCTGCTGATGTCGTGTCCGCTTTTTACCGTGGAAAGAGGGGTGCAGTGGCTTCTGAGGGTATGAACCCCTGAGCACCCGAGGGCAGAAGTCTGACTTCTAGCTCATATGAAGATGAAACACACACTCATACGCTTGCACAGCCCCTTTTTTACAGGGGGGCACATTCACCCATCTCACAGATAGCACACATAGGAACAACCATGCTCGAACCCGGGACCTCCGGAACACGAGGCAGACGCGCTACCTCTGTGCCAGCAAGCCGGCGTTCTGCCTGCTAAAAGCGAGAAATCTCTTGATCCGTACACAATGTGTCAAAATGAAAAAGTTGATCTGACAGGAAATGTGTGAGAGGAGTTTTTGTGTTGGCACTCAGATATTCCGATTCATTCGTTTTGCTTGAGCAAAGTTTTCAAAGAAATGGTCTGGGTTTCTTTCATGAATCGTTTATTTGCATCGTTTACTTTGATTCACAATGGTCTCTTATTAATTTGTAACTTCATAAATGTTTTTTTAAAAAATCTAATCCTTAGCAGCTAATTTTCAGATTTTATAATTTTTTTTCTTGTAAAAACCTAGTCAAGAGTAGGTATTCATTTTTGAACAGTGTATTTCGTTTTGGACGTTTAACAAGAAGGTTTGTTAATAAAGATGGGATTCCTAATTGTTGGAAAATATAGTTAGTATTTTATTAAAGTAAAAAAAGAATACGAAAAAAAAGCAGACGGCTTGATTAAGAAGTAAAATGTCTGCTAAGAAAAGTTCAGGATATGTAGTTTTTCTGAATAAGATAGGAAAATTGTATTAAAATGTATATATCGAAGCAGCTACCATTTCATTTGCAATTGATGGATTTTGAGAGATCGGCATTTGAACATCAGGTTATCAATGCTTTTAGAGACAACAGCTATCACATTCTCAAATCGATACCACTCATCATGTTGGTGTTAGAGAAATCTTTCAGTCTGCTTCTTCCACGAAATGCAAAAGCACTAATTCAATGAAATTTAATAGCAACCGATAGATTTTGAGGGATAGACATTTGAACCTACAGAATTTCAATGCTTTTAGCAGCAACATCTATCCCGTTCTCAGTACTGTGGGCTTTCTGAAGTTGATACCACTCATCTTGTTGCTGTTATAGAAATTTTTCAGTCAGCTTCTTCCACGAAATAATGCAAAAGCACGAATTTAAGGTAATTTTAGACAATGATCGATGCTAAATTTTATACCCAGAAGTCACCCAAAGGATTTCTAATTACAGTACATTAAAAATGATTAGAATGCACGGTGAATGAATTTAATAAAATCGTGGTAGAAATAAATATCAAAGAAAAATTATACAAAAAAGAAAAACTAAAAAATGTTGATATGAAGTATAGGGGAAATAACAAAGCTATAAAGAAAGAAGGTAAAGAATTTTATGTAATCTTGTACAGAGGATAACGTTTTAAGAAATAAGAATTTAATTTTTAAAATTGTTCTTAATGTGCTAATTTTTTTCCTTACTCTGATATCGAGACATACATTATTACAATGCATTAAAAGAAATCTAAGACATACTTAGGTAATTTATTTATCCATTTTCAACACTGTTATTCGTGTAGATGACTTGTATTTCTTGAACAAAAAAAGTATATTTGATAATATATAAAATTTATAGATATAATACATTTGCACAGTGGTTTGTCCAAAATATGACCTATTTTTATTTAATACCCAAGTGGATTCTCCAGATCCACTCAGGTTTGGCTATTTGTGTAATATTACGTGTGACATAAGAAACAGGTATTACTTACAAATGCGTTTATTTCTGCACTGTTTAATATAAATTGTGAAACGTATTTTTTCATATTTGATTTTAATAACAATCTTGAGAAATGTTAAATTATTTTTCAAACAATGCATTCCTCAGCAATTTGTACATGAAAATGAAAATCAGTAGTAGATATTATTCGCTTTTGCATGTATTAACCCTTTGCCCTCCGATGGTGCCTCAGACGCAACGTTCAAGATTGTGCATCTTTTTGACGTTCTATTTATTTATTTTTCAAATTTAATTGTAAACAACGCCAACATAATGGTTAAGAGATGTAGATTAATTTTTCAAAGAAATTCGAATTAAAAGAATTATGTATATTTATTTTTCATAGCAATAAACAAATCTTTGTATTAGGTGAATAATTTTGCATCTAATTATTTTTCGGAGTTCAAAGGGCTAAGTTTTGTCATTCGTTGAGCCTCTCTTTATTTCAATATGTGATAATTTCTTAATTAAATATTTCTTTCGGACATTTTAGTATCAGAGCTGAAATGTTTTGTGCCATATAGTTAATGCTTAGACAACATTGTATTCACTATTTTTTTTGTTAATAGGATATATATATATATATATATATATATATATATTTGCATTTCTTAAAATATAATCTGTAGATTTTGTTTATGTTTTATAGCATTTTACAACTTCTTCCACATAACTCTGAAATTTATTATTTATTAATTCTATCAACATTCATGAAATTGAATTAAATGTCATATCGGACTTTTATTTAATAGCTTTATAAACGGTACTATAAATCATTAAACAGTTAAGAATACTAAATAAATTTCCGGATGACCAATGAAATAACTTTTACCTTAAGAGATATTTACTTTACGAAAGCAAGTGTCAGCAATTTCGAATATCATCTTTTCATCTTAAAACATTTACATAATATTGATTGAATTGCTTAAAAATGAAAGGATGTTCCAAAAGTACTAAAAGCAACATGTTCCTTGCTTACTGTCTGACAACGAATTGTAAAACCCTCCACGCTTTTGCGCATGCGTTCGGATGGAGTTAGTTCGTCAGAATAGGGGTAAATGGAAACATGAAAGGAGGAGATGTTACTCTTAACGAAGAAGACTTCTTGTTGTGTACAGTCGGTCGGCTGTACCCCACCACCACTGAACGCAGCAGTATCGACAGGATTTGTTGTGGCCGACTGAGGTAAACAATGAAGACTAGCGGCTTTATGAGATCTAATTTTTCAGATAATTTGTAATGCAGGAATAAAAAGGTACTAATGCACAGTAAAATATATGGGAGCACTTTTTATTTAATGTCAAGGACATAAACATTAAATTATGAAGAATAAATAAAAGGTTTTTGTTCTTAAAACTTTGTAATTACTTTTTTACAAAATAAGGATATTTTTTATATAAAAATATTTAATTTTATGTTTTTGATATTTTTCGACAACATTTCAAGGTTAACAATAATATTATTATTTTAATTTTACTTAGCATTTATTCTATTTAAAACATTTTATTTTCATGTAAAGAATTACTTCAAACATAGAACGTCTTAAAAATGTTATTTTAAAAATATATGATATTTTATATATTTTGCTATTTTAAAAAAATATTATTACTGATGTTTTTTATATTGAAGCCAATTTTATTTTTAAATATATTACACGAAATAATTAGCAAAATTTCCTTCGCACCACTTCTGAAAACTTTATCACTTGAACTATCATGTCAATACGAAATTTTGAGTTAAAATAAAATGCAGTCAGAAAAGACTCAACATTCACATACACGAGAAAAAAAATTAACAAAAAAGTATATCATGAGGGAAATCCAAGGTCAAAGGTGAATGCCGACGTGGAAATGTTCTCATCATTTCCCGTCTGACTCTTTAATGATATGGAATCATCGAAACGTGGTCATCTCAGAATCCGTTGTCGAAAAGTAGTTATAATGACTCATACAATACATATTCGAAAGAGTTCCAGTTAATTTAATAGTTTTAAAAACGATATACTTTTTTTGATATAAAAGACTATATATACTGGTTTATACAATATATATTTAGATATTTAGTTTCTGTGATTTTTTTCTTTACTTTTAACAATTTGGTAAAACCATTAATTGACTGTTTTAAACTTATAATTTTATCTTACTCATCATTAACACATTGACTGCTGCATGATTACCAAAGATTCATAACTATTATCTAATTTATCGAGACATTTATCTAATTGGATGACCCTTTCTCTATTGCATTTCAGAGGTAGCAAAAAAGGGGACATGTATTTAAATGGTGGAAATAACGGTCTGAGTCACGGCAGCGAATGCATCAATTAAATTTATCATACAACTGTATTATCTCGCTTGTTTTAAAATTTTTTGACGCTAAGAATATTTGCTGTAATTTAATACAGTAATATATAATAACAGTGTATTTTGATGTAATGTTAGTCGTAATAAACACTTTGTTGAATAGATATTTCTACTTTTTCAATACTGATACTGGATATATTGTTATTTTTCATGATCAAACAGTTTAGTAATTTCCTTCTAAAAGTTTTTCCCCAAGTTCAATGGGTATTTCTTCAAGTTTAGTGTGGCTCAGTATGGTCAGGAATGGTTCTTGCGCCATTAAAATCCATAAATCCAATTAAATGTGATAATTCAATTTTGGTGGATACTTTGTTAAAAATAATTTCCATTATGTTTATCATCCTGTATCTATTTGAAACAGTTAAATTTTAATTTGTCCCAAAAGATATTGTGTACCCTTGTAAACAAACTGTAAGCAAGACATTGAATGATCATTTTCATCTTTGCAGATACTGTTTTAGTATGAAAAGAAAAAATGAGATTTCTATTAAAGTAACATAAAAAAATTTATTTAAATTTTTTCGTACAAATTTTGACAATCTACTGCCAAGATTTATAATCATCATGCAATCATAAAATACTGATGATCTTAACGTACAAAAGAGGAGAATAATTTTTTAAGTGACGGTGTTTTAAATTCTTGTACTGTACTGGTACAATTTTAATTTTTCATGACCTTTTTGGCGCATGATGAAGATGAACTCCTATTCTACCCATCAGTTAGCCAGTACATGAGTGGTCTTTCATCACACTTCGAAGAGGGATCAAAGACACTGGCAGTGTATTTTGATCTTTGTAATAAAAAATAATTTTTCCAAGAAAGAGTAAATCTCAAAATATCAAACTTCGCACCAAATACATGGTTCTTCGATATTCAAGTATAAAACACTTGGAACAGACAGAACCACGAAATGGTCATTGACCATAAAGGTAAATTTTAGCAAATTTACTTCTGATATCCTTAGATATACATTGGTATAGAGCTCATCTTTGGTCCCTCATGTTTGGCTTTTCAGGGTATTAAACCACTGTAGGATATCTCTTGTAGTTGACTTCAAAAGAATCCTCCGAAACATCATTTAGGTGACCATGAATACTGCAGTCTCTGGACTGAGGGAAAAATGGTGGCGCACGGGCAATGGAACTTGGACTGTGTTCCAGTTGGCGCAATTGGAGAGCGAGAGCTTCTCTCTGAGCTTTCAGACGTCTATCTCTGTATATGTAATAACCAGCACACGCTATTATAATCAATAATATTACAGCTCCAGTGCAGCCTGCAACAAGTGGCAAATGACCTGTGTAAAAATGAAGAAATATTTTGATCAGGATATTAAAACAGCGTACATATAATGTACACACAAAAATTATGCATGCAATGTAAAGAAAATTTGTTAAGAAGTTCATTTTCATCGCATATTTTGAGCAGGATATTAAAGCAGCTTACACATAATGTACACACAAGAAAATTATGAATGTAATATACAGAAAGTTCGTTAAGAAATTCATTTTCATCGCATATGTTGAGTAGGATATTAAAGCAGCGTACACATAATGTACACTCAGAAAATTTACATGTAATGTACAGAAAGTTTGTTAAGAAGGTCAATTTCATCGCATATTTTGAGCAGAATATTAAAGCAGCGTACACATAATGTACACACAAGAAAATTATGCATGTAATGTACAGAAAGTTTGTTAAAAAGTTCATTTTCCTCGTATATTTTGAGCAGGATAATAAAGCAGCGTACACATAATGTACACACAGAAAAATTTGCAGGTTATGTACAGAAAGTTTAAGAAACTCATTTTCATAACTTAAATTAAGAGATTTCTAAAATTTTTATTTAACAGATGACGACATTTGTAGCGCAGAACACTGAACTTACTTATAATAAATTTCTTTTGTCCCAAAAATTAATTAGCATATCATAGATTTTCTTAGTAAAATGAGGAAAAGACTTTCCTTTTATCCAATGTAAAATATTAATATTTAAATGAAATCTTTCAATCGTGCAGAGAAACAATTTATCGATATTATTATTTTTATATCTTATCTAAGGAATTTATACATTTTTTTAAACCTCTGAAGTCAGTGCAAATTGGGAAAATATCACTCTTAAAATACTTTAATTTGAAGAAGGAATATTAATTCTGCTTAGTACATTTTGATAACAATTTCTTTAAATGCATTCCTACAGAGATAAGAACGCTGTAATAAATATATTATAAATAAATGCATGCACTGAAATTAAATGTTATTAAAATGCCCTTTAATACCATTTTTACGATTACCATTTATACCAATACCATTTTTAATTAAAATTATTTAATTAAAAATGCTCACGTTCTAATACAATATATATTTGAAACTTCTGATGAAATATAAACAGTGATTTATTAAAGTTTTCTGTAAACACAATTAGTTTTAATATCACATAAAAATTATTAAACTAAACAATATACCTTTAGTTAGTAATAACATGTAAATTACTATAAACACAAAAGATAATCTTAATAATCCGTGGAAAATTCATGAGAATTTGAAACTTTCATTAATCTTCTTTTAGTAGTGCCATCTAGTGATATTAATCTAAGATAAAGGAACTCGTTCCTTTTAAATTGTTGTGTGACAGAATAATCGGTACATTTAAACTTATAAAACCTCTATATCCTCTATATATTTAGGCTCTCGCCAATTTTTGAACTAGAGCTGATGGAAATCTCCTTTTCGTCGTTTTACTTAAATAATATCAAGTAAAAGGATTATAAATTATTTATTATTAGAATGTAAGAATCATTTCTATCCGCAGACCTTTACTTTATATATTACAATGATAAAAAAAAGGGAAGTAATATTATTTTTTATAGGTAAATAAATTATTTTTATAGGTCAGTAAATTTTCTTTCCAATTTCTGATTAGAAAAGAGTGAAACAGAAGATCAAAACATTTTGGATAAATAAATGAGGAAGGAAATATACTTTTAATTGTTTGTTTACTAATTTCGTTATACCCATTCTTAAAATTTTCAAAACCTGATATGCAATTATTATTTATTGAATTCTGAAATTTATTGTAAATCAAAATTCTATAAGTATTAGAGATGAAGTGCATATAATTTTCTTTTTCTTGCATGTTGAACAATGCGTAGTGTTTTGAATTAAAATTTGTAGTGTAATGAGGAGAATTAATATGTATTTTGAACCTCTTTACTTTGGGCCAATTCAATACAAAATTTGATACAATTTCAGTGTTATATGTTTCATTTCCTTTACTTCATTCATTGTGCTTTTGATTCATATATCGATTAATAAACTAACAGCTTATCTATACTCGAATTTCTTCTAAAATTAAATACAGTTTCAAATTTTTGGTATTCACGTATTAAAATTCTGATATACTGTGGACTTAAAAATGTTCAAACACTCATTAATAGATAAACAGTCAACCTTTTGATGAATTTGTCACAAACTTTAAAAAAGATTTTCAACTCTAGTAATAAAACAGTATACAAAATTTCATCCATCAAGCTTATTGCGTTTTAAATTTACCATGTTTTAAAAATACCAGGACGGAAAAATAGGCTAACTTTTGACAAAATTCGTCTTACTTTATAATAATCTACAATTTTTCAGGCAGACATAATTCAGAATTTTTTTTCTTCAATTCCATAGCGAATTGAAGATTCGTTAAACTGATTTGAAAAATTAAACATGAAGATTCGTCAAACTGATTTGAAAAATTGAACATGAAGATTCGTCAAGCTGATTTGAAAAATTGAACATGAAGATTCGTCAAACTGATTTGAAAAATTGAACATGAAGATTCGTCAAAATCACAAGATGGAATTCTTTTCCATGATTATAATACTTTCTTTCTGTATATAATAAAAAAAAATTATGACACGGCGAAAGAAGAAGGATTGTATTCTTGTATTTATAAAGTGTGCTGATTCGAAAAGTATTGTATTAATTTAAACATTTCTAGCATAAAAATTACGTATTTTCTCATAATGCTATGGGCGACTTTTATAAATTTTCAGTTTTCAGTTCTTCACTGACTAACACTAAAACTATCTGAACTGACTAACTAAAATTAACTGAAATCTATATGACAGATTGTTCAGCAGGTGTAACTATGGAGAATCATAATTGCACATTCCTGTAGAAATTAATGCGATTAATATAGGAATGCCATTCATATCTCTCCCATTGAACCACTCCCCTTGTGGAAATGGAATAGAGAACCGATTGATTGATATCTATTGGAATGTTCAGTTTCATGAAGATTAATTATTCGATATGTTTCAGATGTCTGTCTATGAAAACAGAGTTGATTGAACTGAAATTCTCTACCTTTGATTTGATTGACTCATTCGGTAGAAATGAATTAGAACTATATTCTTAAGTTATGCTTAATTGATGTGTCCGAAAATTACCCGAATCTACAAACAGTTCATGAAATCATTCATAAGATATAAAAATAAAAATTCGAAAGATATTTTCAAAACAAGTAATATAAAAAACCATTTTTTGAAATCAATTCCTATTTAGGTTAACAAATAAAATATTTTTTTTAGTTACTTTTTATTAAATAATTACAATTGTTGTTATTCTCTTGTCCTGGTTTACAACTGAAGGAGGGATATTATTCTAAGCATGGACCACGACAGATGTAGTAAGGTCCAGCACACACGTAGAATCTTCGACTGGCAGGTTCGAACTCACAATTCAATGGATTCGAATCCAACGCCCAAATCAACCAGGCTATCCCAGCCTAACAATAATAATTACTATAAATATTTGATAAAAAATATACAAGCATTGAATTTTAACTATATTTGAGTACCACATGGGTTTATCCTTAAAGTTTTATGATAATCATGTTAAATAAGAGAAATGAATTTGAACAAGACCGTCACATCTTTCCCCTTTTCTTTTGTAGTATTTCTACCTGTTGCAAGATGTTCTACATTTTTCAGACATAGACTACATTTTTCAAGTCTAACTGTGAAATATTTTCTTATATTAATGATGAATCAATTCGATATATTCGTTAAAGTCACATTAGAATTGTATTTGAAATTTTGACTTTCCTATTTTTATCCAGTGTATTTTGAGCCAATTTACTGGTATCCGTGTAACTGTTGCCATTCTATAAATGACAGAATTTTCTAAATTACTTGTAGATAAAAGTACTTTTTTGTCTTTTGAACCATATAATACGGTGCTTTCTTTTTACAGGTTTATATTATATAATATCAATCATCTGTCGAATTTTTTTTGCTAAATTTCTTCTGTTTGAGTTTCAATAGAAATTGGTTTGATTTCATTAGCAAATTGGGAATCTTTAAGCAAATAAAGGTGTCCAATTACCGAAAATTTCATTTCAATTAACTCTAGTTGACGAAATGAAATTAAATAACATTTTTTAGAATTCTCTTTAGCGGAGAAAAAAAAGAGTACAAAAGGTTTAACTAAATTTTTAAGGTTAACTACGTTAGAATATGGATTTAATCAGATAGTCTTCTGAAATAAATTATTTATTATTCAATGTCTAAAATATATTTTTCCGTTAGTAGTGTTAATACTTATTATAAGAAAAATTTGCTCTAAATATATACAGTATGGAGTCAATCAACTGCTTTGATATTGAATTTAATCCATGAAGTTAAAGTGAAACATTCATATAATCATTTCAGAAATGAATTGTAAAAAGAACTAAAACAGATGAGTAAGAATCTTTACTTTTAAATCAAAGATACTAATTTTGATGAAAGTACATATACTTTTAAATATCAAGTATGACAAATATAGGAAATTAATGATAATCTTGTAATAAACCTCCTGTTAAATTATTTGTCATCTGACAACGTGAATACTTTCTCTAGAGAGTTCATCATGTTTTGATCTTTGGTCATGCATTCCTTAAGGTTTTTGGATACCTGAAAATGTTTTATTGAACTCAAATCTCCTGAGCTCACTAGAGTAGATTATAAACAGGAGAAAGCGTATATTGCCTGCGCATGATTTGTTTCGACATGAAAGGGGCCGACTTGTGCTATTTGTTATTTATCTGAACGGAAGAACTATACAGGTTGCTGCATTCGAAGAAAGGTAAGACCAATCTGGAAAATTTGATCCATGTTATTGGGCTAGGACGACTGCATTCCCCATAAATTACTTGGCTCATTAGTCATCATTTTTAATTTATATTTTCCAATAAAACACTACGAGCAATAACTGTTGGAGACCATGGGATTCTTAATTTTGAGATTTTGACTAAGTATTTGGTATATAAACAAGTAATATAGAAAACAATTTCTTAAAATCAATTCCTACTTAGGTTATTAGGAAAAATTTAGGAAGTTAGGAATGATTTTATTTTAGTTAGTTTTTATTAAATAATTACAATTGTTGTTGTTGTTGTTCTCGTGTTCCACTTTACAACGGAAGAAGGGGTTCAATAGTTTCTCAGGGTATGAGTCCTGAGCACCAGAGGGCAGCAATTTGACTTCTAGATTACACATACCCTTTTTACGGGGCGAACTTCATTCATTCATCCACAGATCGTAATTTAGATCCGAAACAAAAAAACGATCAAATGATAAAAATTTGGTTTGAAAACATAACAAGTAATATAAAAAAATTAAGTCAATTCCTATTGAGGACAAAAAAGATTTTTTTATTTAATTACTTTTTATTAAATAATTACAATTGCTGTTGTTATTCTCATGTTCTGCTTTACAACTAAAGGAGGGGCGCAGTAGCTTCTGAGAGTATGGACCCCTAAGAAGCTGAAGGCAGAAATCTGACTTCTACCTCACACACGTCACAGACCATTTTTACGGAGCAGACTTCATTCATGCATTTCGTTCATTCACCCATAGATCGTAATTTAAATCTGAAACCAAGAACGATCACTTCTGACACAGTACCGATAGTGGTATTATTCTCCACATCGAGAACTTTGTGACTACGACAGATTTAACGTCCACCACACACGGAGAATCATAGGCTGGAAGGTTAGAACTCGTAGCCCAAGTGATGTGAATACAACGCCCTACCAACCAGGCTATCTCGGCCTAAGAACTCCAATTACTATAAATAATTTATCATTACAACGCAATTATAAACAATTTATCATCCAACGCAAAATGCGTGCGTTTTCTACACAGTTAGGATAACGAAATGCAGATTAGAAAATTCTAATTTCCTTTATTATGTATTATTTTAATTCGAAAGTACTTCAAAATGAATCGGGAAAATCGATTAATTAACAATGTTTAGTTTTAAAGGCATCAAGCATTGTGAAAATAAACAGAATCGTTTAAAATAATCGGCCGAAAACAAGTTAAGCCTAACCTCATTAGTGTGTGTGTGTGTGGGGGGGGGGTAATTAATTTGTTACTTACTTGACGGCGGGGTAAAGAAGATTTTTGGCCAGAAAGTTAGTCTTTAATTAATTAATAAAAAATAATGAATTAATATTTAAAAAAAACAGTATAAATATCAAATGTCATACACTACAAATTTAAAAAATTGAATTACACTTGATCGAATGAATAAAAAGTATTTTATTAACGATTGAAAATTCGGACAAGATATATATATAGGGGGAGTGTGAGATAATTGTACAAATTGATAAAGAGTATACTTTATTAGAAATTATTGCCACTAATAACAAAACTGTTTTAAAATTATTTTTCTTTTAATCTAGAGTCTAAGACTTTGGAGATAAATCAACAAAACTCTCTTAAAACCACTATGATCAATTTTCAGTGGAGTAAAATGGTATTTCCTAATCAATAAACATTATGTCCACAGCTGAATCTTTCTTAGTTCGATTGCTGGGTAGGAATATATCCTTGTGAAGGACAAGAGTGATGACTGTTTGTAGATGTTTTCATTACTGATTAATGCAGAATTCACATTTGGTTGCATGCTGTCTACTGATAAATTCACAGTTTCAGTGTTCGTGCCCGATTGCGTGAAAGATCCACTAGTGTGTTGGTCCAATGCAAAGTTAATGTTAACTGTAAGTTGTTTAAGTAAGTGGGATGTCTTCTTATCTTGAGCTTTCTAGTTTCCCATGGCCTGTTTGAGATAGCACTTTTGTCGCTGTAAAGCTAATAAATTATTTATATTTTAAGCCTTCTAATTAGTGAAACTTCAGTAAATGATTCTCTAGGGAAAATGTTTTATTCACCACGGATATCAGTTAAAAAAATATCAACTAAGCTTGTAGCCATTGAATAAATACTTTCTACTAGTGTAGCCCGTTTTGAGTTGAAAAATTCATAGATTACTCGTTTGTATTTTCGGAAATAGAGACAATTGTTAGAGCTTAAAATAGAGAAATATTTTCTCATTTGAAGAAAAGGCTTTCTATTTAAACATATTATAAACATATTATTTATTTCATCTTTTGCTCTTTTTTCATTAACATAATCGTTTTCATGTTTGTTTCAAATATATTATTCATTTACTTAATAGTCCCATTTAAAATAGCAATATGGGAAAAATCGTTTTCTGTATCAAACGAATAAAAAAAGCATAATGTGACGAAGAACTGTGCGTTATATGCATGCTTTGAAAAAAAAATTTCCATAAGAGTAGTTACATTGTTATCTTAAGTACCTGGAGAGCAATGAATAATGACACAAAAACGTGCCTTTGTTTCCTTTTCTTTAATTCGATATTTTCTTTGACGTGAAAAAAAATATTAAAACGTGATTTATTCTATTCAAATTATTCTGCTTTTCTTCTTCTT
Organism: Argiope argentata; assembly: GCA_026289955.1. Taxonomy (NCBI): domain Eukaryota; kingdom Metazoa; phylum Arthropoda; class Arachnida; order Araneae; family Araneidae; genus Argiope; species Argiope argentata. Next base: position 1,267,893 of record JAOUZG010030883.1, on the reverse strand, counting down.
TTTCTTTTTCAGAACAGGCGCAGTTTTTGATATTTAAAATCTTTCGACACTTTATAAGAATTAAAAAAACACTGGCTCTTTAATTTTAAAAATTATTACCATGTTCATATATTTTGAGGGCTTGAAAATAAATCTGACGAAATTTAAGTTGATAAAAAAATCATGATATTTTAGCAGTTTAAAAAAGGGGAAATACTTTAAAACACACAAAAAAATTGTGAATGGAAGTAATTTTCTGATAGAATCCTGTTTTGTAATTTGGAATTCTCAGATGTATCAAATTTTACCATTATGGAAGGTTTTAATACGTTTGGAAAACTAATTTTTATCCCTTTTGTTAAATTTTATTTAAGCATAGTTTTCACACAGCTTAAATAAAAAAATGTTAGTTTATATTAATATTTAGTTGCTTACAATGAAAAGTTTCAAATTGATGGCTTTAATAATTGAATATTATAAATTTCCTTTGCAGTGACAAGTTTAAAATTAGTTCAGGAAAGTGCACGAAAATACACCGATTTTTTTCAAATCTTTATATTGTAATAATATTTGGTGACAAATAAAAGAAGTTTAAAAAGTTATTATTATTTTTATTTTTCTGATCTATCTTCGTTTTAGAAAATTCAAAAAGGGACTGAAATTCAGAAATTTTTGGAATTTTCAAATTTATTACTATTTGATAGTAATAAAAAGGGATTTTGATTATTTCTGCTAAATGTAAAGGAATGAATAAAGAGCCCATTTGGAATGTAAGCCGTCATGTCTTATAATTATGGTGGACAAACGAACAGTTAGCTAACTTATCAAAAAATAATAATTGTAAGATTTCTGAGATACTACGTAAATATGTAATTTCCTATTTTGAAAAAAAAATAGAAAATCCTTATAATTTTTTGACTGAATATTTAAAAATCCCTGTGTACCACTAAGTATCACGGAGCGCTTACAGAAGTAGACAACACATTAAACAGATACTCATGTATCATATTCGCTAGCATTGATACTTTTTACAAGGGGTATATTCAAACATATCACAGATAAAGAACATCCATGCCCGAACCGGGACTCGATCCCAGGGTGCCCAAATTACGGGGAAGACGAGTTACCCTTTTGCCTGGATGTCGGCCGAGTTCTTATAATTGGGCACCAGTTTTGCCAGAACACAAATTTTAGTTTGAACTGCGTGCTGCATTACAAAATTGATAATTCATGTGCCTAACACTATTAAATATATAGAAAAACACAAACCTCATTCGCCAAACGAAATTTTAAGTAACAAGCCATGATCCATTGACTTTATGTTTATATTGTTTCAAATTAGCCAGCACATTAAAGTCGACATGGGTTTACACAGTCATGTAGATCACCACATTTTCAGTTGTATTTTCTCTACAGATTTCGTATAAATTTATTCAACGAAAACAGCATGGATTAAATTATTAGTTAATAATAAGATTGATCTATTGAAGCTGAAAAAAATTGGGGATTTCCATCAAGGGATTAACACAAACCTCATTCTCCAAAAGAAATTTTAAGTAACAAGCAATGATCCGTTGACTTTATGTTTATATTTTTTCAAATTAGCCTGCACATTAAAGTCTACATAAGATTTACGCGGTCATGTAGGTCACCCTATTTTCAATTGTATTTACTATACAGAGTTTCATCTAAATATATATAAAGAAAACCGCATGTATTGAATTATTAGTTAATATTAAGAATGTACTATTGAAACTGAAAAAAAATTAGAATTTCCAGCTAGAGCTCTTTTTATGAAAGAGAGAGACTTGTCGAAAAATTGATTATTTAAGCATTTGAGCAAATATGGCATGCAATTTTGTTTTTGCTTTTGAACTTTCTCTGGAATTTATTATTGATGTAGTTTTGTTTTTGTACCCAAATTTCCCTATATTACGTTTCAGTGTAATATGCCCTGTTGGTAAGTTTTATTGGTATGGACAGATTAACAACAAAAAATATGACAAATACATATGTTGTGAATAATTCTTCAATAAATCGTATCGGATAATTGATTCAGAAGAAATTTCACTTTTTAAAAAAATGCATCTCAGAAATCGATATGCATCATGTAGATATTCAAAGGATTTTGACAGTCGAAATGATTTTGGAGAAGTGGAACATACACAACATAACATATGCTATGAACATATATAATGGTCTCTATAAGAAGGCTTTGGGTTTATATAGGGGTTTTTCCTATCTTGTAGTGGTGCGAAAAACGTTCAAATTTATATTTTGCTAAGGAGTGAAAAAGTTGACTGGTGCCTATTTAAATAGAAAAAAAGAAACATTATTCAGATTTGATAATAACTTCCAATGGCGCGAAATATCTAAATTTTTGAAAAATTGGAGAATTTCACTATTATTTTTTGTACTCTGGTATTTTTTTACTTCCTTTCATACAAATTATTCAAAGAAAAAGTATAATACATGTCAAAATATTCACACACGAGATTTATTACTAATCTTCATGTTACAGATCTCCAGGAGTGCAATAAAACAAATTTTGGAATTAGTCCGTCTGTCGCTTTGTTTGTTTGCCAACACAGTAACTTAAAAATGATTTGTGTTATATGGATGAAATTTGGAATATCGTTTTAACCAAAAAAAATTTCAATTTCTTTCATATTTTAAAAATATATTCAAAGTCTGTCAGTCTAACTGAATAACAGGCAATACGATATGTACCAAATGAAAAGAGGCCTGTGGATAAAATTTAGTACATAGTTATATTATCTAACATGTAACAAACCATCATAGATTTAAATTAGATTTGGAATCAAATCAATCAAAAGTTTGACTATTCGTTGTCCTATATTTATGTATGAACGCAAACGCTATAACTCAAAACGGCAACGACTTAAATAAATGATATTTGTTAGATTATCTTGTAACTACATCTGTAGTTCTGTAACAAATTTTGATTTCAATCAATTGGGAAAAAGACGATATAAATATATAATGTCTTTTCTGGTATTTATACAGGGTGGGGCATAAAGATCTCCTTATTTTAAGAGATCAATAGAAATATACAGGACATTAAAAACAAATATTTTATGTTTAAATTCGGAATGAATAATGTTTGCTACTATCTATTTTTTACAATCTGTAACAATTTTTACTATTAATTAATTTCGAGGTTTGGTTTTACGAAGAAGGATATCGTCTAAATGTTTTACTTCGTTCTCTCTACACTTGTGAAGTCTAGAAATCCAGAATAACCTTTTCCACCAATGCTGGAGGAATTGTTACAATTTCGAATCTAATAACATCCTTCAGTTCGTCTAGTGTCTTAGGTTTATGTGTGTAAACTTTAGCCTTCAGGTAACCCCACAGGAAGAAATCCTATGCAGCAAGATCCGGTGAGCGTGCCGGCCTTTTATGTCACCTCGAATACAGATTAGGTGGCTTAGAAATATCTGTGTTAATTTCTCTCACTAACATTTTAAATTGTCTAAATTTTACAAAGCATGACATACTCAAAGACTGAGTTTTATTTATGGACTTTTTGGAAACATTGGGTTTTATGGAGATGGTCTAGCACTGCTGGGCCATCTGGGATTAGTAACAACCACAACACTTACATGGATAATTTGGAAGTACGCTCTGTGGCATCATCCTGCTGAAACTACACCTCCGACTGGCCAAACTGTTAGAGCTCAGGCTTCAAAAAATACGTAACATGTGCGGGTAACGTTAAATATTTACTGTAACTGTCTCGTTATTCTCCTCTAAGAAGTACGGGCCTATCACACCCATATGAGATACAGCGCACCAAACAGTAACATATTCACTATGCAAAAGTCTCTCATGCTTTTGGCGTAGATTGCTTTCAGCCCAGTAGCGAAAATTTTGCTTATTAACGCATCTGGACAAATGCAAGTGAGCTTCATCACTCGATAGAACAACATTATTGTTTGCTACAATTTCAGGCAAAACAGCACCACACTTCTTTCGCTTTGGCCAATCGCATTCTTTCATGTATCAGCATCTTTTCGCAGGGCCCGACTTAGCCTAATTGGGGCCCGGGGTGAGAATTTCTTTGGGGCCCCTCTGCTTTATTTCTTCATTAACAAAGGGCATTCGTTAAAGAAACGTAAAATAAATTTTCTATTCAATTTCGGGGCCCTTCACTTGTGTGGGCTCCCGGGCAACTGCCCCGTATGCCCCTACCCTGGTCAGGTCCTGTCTTTTTGTACAGATGTAACCGAAATGGCGTAATCAGGGAATTATAAGAACTCTACTTCGAACATGCTCTATACACTAGCGCCGCCGCAGCGACAGCAACAAATTAGGAAGATCTTTATGCCCCACCCTATCTATTAACTGCATTCCAACGATCAATCGTCAAAAAAATTTCCAAAGCTCACACGTTAATAGGGCTTTCGGAGCAATTATTTATAAATAGCATGCGATTAACAATACAAAACTAACGAATTTCTTTCCTCTCTATCAACTATCATGTGCAGTATCTACTCTAAAATTTAAAATACTAATTTTGATCCATTTTTACGACTTTTTAAGTCACATATAGATAGAATAAAACACAATCAAATTCTTTTGCTTTATTCCTCTTTTTATTTCTCACCATTTAGTAATACATTCCTGGCATATAGACTTGAAATTGAAATGCAATTTGTTTTGGCAATGTGAATTTGTAGTGGATGATGTTTGATGTTAATACAGTTTTTTCAAATATTAATAAAATTAATTTTTTTAGTTTATTAAAAGCTAACTAAACTTTCTAGCACAATAGCCTTTCTAGCCTTTCAAATAAGTAACGAATTCAGTTTCTCTCCCCCCCACACACTAATAAGATTAGGCTTAACTTGTTTTCGGCCGATTATTTTAAACGATTCTGTTTATTTTCTTAATGTTTGATGCATTAAAATTAAACATTGTTAATTAATCGATTTTTCGATTCATTTTGATGTACTTTCGAATTAAAATAACACAGAATAAAGAAAATTGAAAATTTTTAATATGTATTGCGTTACCTCAACTGGTGTAGAAAATTCACGCATTTTGCGCTAACTCAGTTAGTGATGAATCCTCCATTGCCGTTGAAAACTCGACTCTAATATAATTTTTTGATCATTTATTTATAGCAACTGCAACTATTAAGCCGTAATAGACTGTTGGCAAAACGTTGGATTCGCATCCATTGCGCTGCGAATTTGAACCGCCAGACGGAAACTGTGTGTGTGTGGTGGACACTAAATCTGTCGTGGTCTCAAAGTCCTCCAAGTCGAGCAATACTAAGGGTAAGTAAGAGTAATACCACTCTCTATATAAGGTGATCGTTCCCTGTTTCAGATCTAAATTATGATCTATGGGTGAATGAATGAAGTCCGGTCTGTAATAAAGGGCTGTGGCGTATGTGAGCTAGAAGTCAGACTTCTGCCTTCAGCTTCTCAGGGAACCTACCTTTGAGAAGCTACTGCATCCCCTCTTTTTGTTGTAAAGCAGAACGCGAGAATAACAACAATAATTGTAATTATTTAATAAAAAAGTAACTAAAACAAAAAATATCTTTTTTTTCTTAGTAGGAATTGAATTAATTTTTTCAAACCAAAATTTAATTTCTGGTTTAAAAATATCAAAATTCGTTTAAAAATCATAATCAAAATTGTTATGCTATGTTGTGACGTAAGTGCTTTCGTAGAGGGAGCTGCAGAGCCATCTGCGCGGGCACTTGCGTTGGCTTGGCGGAGTATATAAGTAAAGCGGTGAGTGTGTGTGGTGAAAAAAAGAGTGTGTTCGTGAAAATAAACAGTTTTGAGTTGAAGTTTGCGTTTACTTGAATATGAAGACTACGTCCCGGGTATACAATTGTGGAAGTGCATGATCCCACATTGTTTGTGTTGAGAAATTCCTCAGAAGTGAGTAGTTGGGCACCAATCGTTCGTTTCAAATGAGTTTTCATTTGCTGAATGCTATTCTCTCATAGACCTCATTGGTGGCTCCAAACAATGTGGGATCACGCACTTCCCCGATTGTGTACCCGGGGTGTGGTCTTCTTATTCAAGTAAACGCAAGCTTCAAAACAAAACTGTTTATTTTCACAAACACATTCTTTTTTCCACCGCACACACTCACCACTCTACATATATATTCCGCCAAGCCTATGCAAGTGCCCGCGCAGATGGCTCTGCAGCGCCCTCTACGAAAGCACCTACGCCACAACAAAAATTTTATACTTTTAAAACTTACATTTTTCTTCATCTGTATAATCATCTTCACTGCAGTTTGGCAAACCGTCGCACACAAGCGATTTATCAATACAGTACTGAGGCATAACGTTACAGACAGTGGAAGCAGAGTTTAAGCAGTAATGGCTGTCTCGGCAAACATGCTGGTCACATTTCTCTGAAACAGGAATAAAATTAAGCTTTTAAAATTTATTAATATCTAAAGTTCCTTTCAGTTATTAGTCATTATTTTATTTTCATTGTACGAAATGTTATTTAGCAATTGTTGCTGAAAGTTACTAACAAATGACAATATATTGACCGATTGGATGTGAATTATCCATATAAATATATTTAATAAAATGGAATAAGATTTCTTTGAAAGCACAGACGATTCGAATTCCACAGGAAATGTCTTTACTTAATTTTTTCTGAAATGTTTAGAAAATGTTTAGATGTTTTAAAATGTTTTAGAAAATTCATGTAAAAAATTAAAACAGTATATAATTTTGCTGGATATATGATAATATGAACTAAAGATCTAACCAACATTAAATTATATATTTTGTTTGGCGAGACTTTGAACAATCTACCTGTAAAAAGTTGAAAATCTATGAGAATGACCAATATATAGTTTCACAAATTATGACCCAACATATATTAGAAAAAAAAAGCTAAAAGACAGTGATATAGAAAAAGAATTTTACTGCATCTATGTAAGATTTAATCTTATAACACTTGATCGAGTTGGATACATTCTTACTTTCCAGTGTAATATGTATAAGAATATGTATATGAACACAATTTTTAAGACAGAAGTAATGTAATAATATCAAAATTCTATTTCAATATTATGAAAATCTCCAAGTTGTAGATCTCTTTTATTACGAAAAACTATTTTTGGAAATATGTTCATCTCTCTGTCTATTTTACAATAACTTGGAAGCTTAAAAAGTAAGACAAATGATATTTAGTATGCAGTTTTTATATCTTAAAAGTTACATGCATCATATTTTAGAAAAAAAATTATTAAATAGAAGTTTGTTCGTCCTTATACACAGCAATATGATAACTCAAAAATGCAATAAACTAACTGAGTTATATTTGGCTCATTTCTTTGTCAAATAAATTGTAGACGTATAAAATTTCAGATAAAATCCATTTGCTGGCTGACTTGTTTTTATTCGCGTTTAAGAGGACGTACTTCCTCAGGGAAGGGTTGTATCGTGGCCGGTGATGGCCCTTAGGACTTAACCACAGTTACCGTCAGTGATGTTGTAGCGGCGATCCTATCATTCAGTTTTTTATCCGTGTGCCCTTGGGCGGGTCGGAGAACCAATGATAATACTTATTCGCGTGTAAGCGAATACTTGAACTTCAAGAAGTTAAATAAATGAAATTTCTTTTTTGGAATTTGCTTTGGGCATTAAAATCATAGATTTATATCCTATTTTGGTATCAAAGAACAGATATAAAAGGTATACTCTTTTTTATTCACTATACGACGAAAATCCGCAGCATACCGTATAGCAGATATATACGAGAATGTAGAAATAAAAACTGCTCTGTTCCACAGTATTTTCCTTGAATTATTTATATTTTTGTAAATACAGTAAAATCCCCTATTATTCTCATCAATTATCTACTCTTTCATTTCTTGAGGAACAAATTATTCTCATCAATTATCTACTTTTTCATTTCTTGAGGAACAAATTATTAGTAAAATCCCCTATTATTCTCATCAATTATCTACTCTTTCATTTCTTGAGGAACAAATTAATAAAGTTGACATCAGGCAAAACAGAGAAATCTAACCTAATCGATATGGTTTTTACCTCGAATGCAATCTAATAATTTTTATAGCCACGTGTCTACCGTATTTCATTATTTAGTACGTTGAACGAGTATTGGATGACAGTTATCGCAAAATTCAGCATCTAATGTTAAGTAATCATCCAAGAATCGTTACATTTGATTGTTACACATTTTTACACTGACTGTATGTTTAAGATTTCTGACTTATGGGAGATTAAGCATGCTTACAAACTGAGGAAGATAAAGAACGACTCAGTTAATGACTCAAAATCTGTTTTTTTTTATTTTATTTCCAGCGCCCTCAACTTGTAAAAATTAAAAATTGCATAGGATAGGAAAAATTGCTGATGTTATTTTTTGATGTTCTTGTATTTTATTTGATTGTAATTTTCTGGAACTTCAAATGAAGACCTCGTTGATTAAAAGAGAATATATTTAGTTATTCTATCACGTGCATGAATTTCTTTCACAATATGTTTTTCTCAGTCATTACGTGATATAACTTTAAACGAGAACTTATATTTATAAAAATTTAATCCTTGTGTCTTGGAAAATGCTCTAACAATTTGGATCAAATTTTATATTTAGATACAATTTTGCTTTTTAAGTTTACCTATATAGGTGCCTTTCCTGAAAATACATAATTAAAAAAACACCTTTTATAATTAAATATTAACACATGGCCAATATGTGACCGACATAAGTGCTTGGTAATTGAAGTAGTGGTTAGGGTTTCACACTTCAAAAGGTTTTTTTTATGTTCCCAAGTTTTCAGTTCAATTAAATTTCACTTATATCTTCAAACGGGCTATAGTACAGGATTTTATTTACGATTTTACAAAAACACTGCCGAGCGAAGCGTGGTCCCCTAGGTACTATCTACAGATTTTTAACGTTTCTAATCAGGGTACTAACTACCTCGTCGTCTTGCATCTAGTGTTTTGTCTGTTTTTTTTTATTTGGCAGCTGCATTTTTATTTTGAAACATAAATTGTTCCATATCCTTCTGTAAGGCATATAGACTTTCAAATAATATTAGATTCACAACTTGGGGAAATGCGTCATTTCAGATGGGAACATACAAATTTCAGCAAGAGCATTGTAAGCGAAAAAAGAAGAATTTTGAATATTTCTAATCTGAGAACTAACTTCCTCGTCATCTTGCCTCTAGTGTTTTGTCTGTTTTTATTTATTTATTTGGCAGCTGCATTTTTATTTTGAAACATAAATTGCTCCATATCCTTCTGTAAGGCATATAGACTTTCAGATAATATTAGCTTCTTAACTTAGGGAAATGTGTCATTTCAGATGGGAACATACAAACTTCAGCAAGAGCATTGGAAGCGAAAAAAGAAGTAATTTTTAACGTTTCTTATCTGAGTACTAACTACCTCGTCATCTTGCTTCTAGTATTTTGTCTGTTTTTTTATTTGGCAGCTATATGTATTTTTATTTTGGAACACAAATTGTTCCATATTCTTCTGTTAGGCATATAGACTTTCAGATAGCGTTAGCTTCTCAACTTAGGGAAATGTATTTCAGATGAGAACATACAAACTTCAGCAAGATCATTGGAAGCGAAAAAAGAAGTAAGAGCCTACCCCCTCTGCCCCCTAAGAGAAAATATCACTAAAAATCTCCTGAGAAATCCTTCCTTTAAAATAATTAAGAAGACCGATTCTCCTAACCTCAGTTAAAACTTAGAAAGTACAGTGCAGTTTCTGTAAGTTATATGATTTATTTCAATCCTATATCAGAATTGAAATTTGCAGAAGCTGTCACAAGAAAGACGCTCAAACTTAAATGAAGATTAATTTATGTCTAATTTCTGATGTAATAATGAAAAAAAAAACAGGATTCTGAGAAAATGTTAATTATTATGAGGTGAAGATTTAAACACCATAACCCTTTTATTATATATTATTAAAAATACTTAACTTTAATTAATTAGTATATTGTTTTGTATCGTTTAAGAATAAAAGTTTATTAATCTTTTATCTGGATTATCACTCTGTACCAGCACCGGGCCAAGATGATATTTTTGCTTTATCTTTTAAAAATAGCATAGAATATTGATAATTTTAAAATTAAAAATTTATTCTAATGATGCAATAAAAAAATTTAATGTACGAAAAGACAAAACATTTTACTTCAAAAGTCATACCATATTTTCCTAACCTCCACGGATTTAAATCATAAAATTGAATGGCCGGATCGCCGCAACAGCATCACTGACGGGATCTGTGGCTGTCTAAGACGCCATCACCGGTCACGGTACAACTCTTCCCAAAGGTAGTACATCCCTTCATAGATGAGAGGAGCCTGCCCCCACCTATTAGTCTATCCTCCAGGGTGTCGAGATCCAACTACAATGATGGAAGCCTCTCATCCTCATTCAAAGATGTCTCAAGGGGGGGGGTGACAGTTTGCCTCAAAAACTGAATTTATTAAAAATTGTCAACGATTAGCATAGCCAACTTGCCCTTCACTCCCACATAAACTAGCTTGAGATTCCTATATTCGTAATTTAGTGAACGGAGGGGACAGTTAAGATATCCTGTAGTAATCGCAGATACACTAAATTTAAAAGCATGATATAATTTTACAAAAGATATTCTACTTCAGAATGTAAGGTCATCACATTCCAATATTTTCTGTTCCAAACATATTGACTTTAAAAAATGTCTTCAAAAGTTTAGAATTAGAGTAGAACTACTAATTAGTATATGAAATGCACATTATTATTTTTATAAATAAGATAGAAATGACATTTTTTGCTGAAAACATAACACTAGTTTTAAAATAAAATTTTGATTATCTCTTAAATTAAATATTTAGAAAACATATTCATATAAAATAAATAAAAGGTCAGCATTTTATTATAAAAATATAGTGAGTTTTCAATTGCTTTGACCCAAGTGACGAGCATCTAGTAGTTTTTTTTTATTACGATCCCTAAGAAATATTTTTTTAATTTCTGAAAACACTAATAAAAAAATAGAAACGAACGATTTTCTTATTTCATGTAAGTGGAAACTTTTTAAATTATTCTCAGCTGAGATAAAGAGATGCCTACAAAATGTAGTTAAAATATTAGTTTAATCCCACTTTAAGCCTAGAAATTAAAACAATGCAGGAGCTTTGAGAAGCATTATCTTGAAAGAAAAGTCTTAAATTACATAGAAAAAATTCTCAAATAAAACTCTTAGTGAAAAATATTTTAATAAGGAAAGAATGACAGAGTTAAAATGGATAATTTGTGATAAAATTTAGCGTAGTAGAACTCGCTTACCATGAAATTCAAAGCCCACGGCCGTCCAAACCAATTTAAAGCCAATGATTTTGTCCGTAGTTCCTTTTTGCTCAGATGTCACTTTGGTTTTAAATCTGAAAGAAAAAAAAATTACCTTTCTTACCATATTGTAAACATTTTTTTTTGAAAATGTGTTCAAAAGATTCTAAGCATGAAAAGAAAAATTAAATTATCTTTCTCTGAAAATATGTTGATCTGAATCATATACACGGTGGCTGTAAAATAAATTAAGATATTTGGAGTTTCATTGTAAAAAAAAATTGTTCAGCAAAATGTAATCAAATTCAGTCTTCAGACTATTCCGACCAAGGCGTTTTGACATCAAAATGTCCGCATTTTTTCCTTTAACCAACACAAGGCATTTTAAAAATGCAGTTGGTCAAATCAACAGAAAGAATGACAAAAATGGGAATATACTATACATATTTTATTTTGATACATGGATAACACTTGTAAGAATTGAGAAATCAATTAGTTGACATCTCAAATCTCATATCATAGACACATTAAATTTACAAAAGGTAAATCATAATTATCCGATTTTGTCTTAAATCTGATAATTATAATTTTCTGATAATTGTGGGTAAACGGTTAACAGCAATTTACGGAAAAGAGAAGAAACTACTCCACGAAAGGTAATTAACATTCAATTTCATTTTTTGGATTGTTTGTTCTCCCGCGTAGCGCAAAAGTTCTGTGTTAGTACTTGTGGCTTGCAGCATTAATGGGATTCTTTAATGTGGCTCCATTTTCGTCACTGCCTTTGAACCTTACTTTTGAGAGCTGCACTTTTCAAATGACTACAAATAAAATCACAGTAAGTAAAATCTGGGTAATGTGTTGGTTGAATGCAAGAAAATTTACAAGCCATTTTTCAAAATGTTATCAATAAACATACCGAACAAGTCAATTAGTTGACCTCTCAAATCTTTTATCATATAAAAACATTAAATCTTACAAAAAGTAAACCATAATTATCAGATTTTGTTTTAATTTAAACACTTGTGTGAAAACATTCAATAGCAATTTACGGAAGAGAGAAGAAACTACTTAGTGAAAAATAGTAGTACAATTCCATTTTTTGGATTGTTTGTTCTCCCTCGGAGACTGCATTAATGCAATTCTTTAATATGGCTATATTTCCGTCGTTGCCTTTGAACCTCACTTTCAAATGACTCTACAGCTAAAATCACAGTAAGTAAGATATGGGTAAATTGTTGGTTGACTGCAAGGAAATTTAAAGCAATTTCTCAAAATGTTGCCAAACATACCGAACAAGAGTTGACCTCTCAAATCTCGTATCATACAGACATATTAAATGTTACAAAAAGTAAATCACAATTATCAGATTTTGTCTTAATTTTAAAACTTGCTTGGAAACATTCAGCAGCAATTTACGAAAAAGAGAAGAAACTATTCTACGAAAGGTAATTAACATTCAATTCCCTTTTTTTGGATTGTTTGTTCTCCCACAGAAATTGCATTAATGCGATTTTTTAATATGACTACATTCTCGTCACTGAATATGAACCTTACTTTTGTGAACTGCCATTTTCAAATGACTCTACAATTAAAATCACATTAAGTAAGATCTGGTGATTTGTTGGTTGAATGCAAGGAAATTTACAAGCCATTGAAGCATACAAGCCATCAAGAAATGTTGTCAATAAACATACCGACACAAGTAATATCGAGTGAAAAAGTGCTCCGTCTTACATGGATGCGTTCGATCATTCATGGTTCGAATGACGCTATGGATACTGTGGAATATCATTTTTAGTAGTTTTATTCGAAATCTCTGTATTAAAGAACAAGTGATTGGACTATTTCCAACATATTTTTTCCAAAGAAATAAGGATCTGGAATTAAAGAGGCTGTGTATATACGATATCTGCTGAAACGAATTAGGATTTTAAGAATTCCATATACATTTTTTTTGTTTATTCATAATACAATGGGCTAAAAATGCGCTGCATCAACCCATAGGTAATTTTGCGAAAAATGCATATTTATTTTACAAACTGAATATAAATAAAACCAAATACAGGATGTATGAACATCGCCATAACAAGGTTGTTAGGTATGGCTAATGTCATAAAAAGTTTCACCATTTTTCGAAAATATTTTCTTACGATAGTATAGGTACATCCAGTTGCCTGTTCATTTGCTGAACACTGTTGCTTCTTTCTTGATATCTGCTATTGTAAGAAAGGTTTCACCATTGTGATTAATACGTTTCAGTCTTCCTTCTGGTGTATGGAATTTTTACTTGATCCTATATTTTTTATTATTTTAAAAGTGTTGATTATTAAACGTGCACTTTTTTACTTTGATCCCACATATTTTTTATTTATTATTAAATCACACAATTCATTTATCATAACATGATATAAATAGACATACAAAATTGAGAGAAATAAAATATACCATCCCATTCCATTAATAGCAGAATAATTTGATAATGATATAGAATAATACATCTTAATAATTGCCTTTTTGAGAATTTACTCGAATCCTGGTGCTCTGAGAGTCGGTCAGGTCATTTACTGTTACAATCAACATTCTTTAATCAAGAAAATCTTTACAATCAAAAGAACCTTTTGAATTTTTAATAGAGCAAAAATTAATCTAATTTGTGAAAAATAGTATTATTTTAATTTATAATAAGGCTGTAAAAAGTTAAAAATATTTTAAAGTATGTTTATACTTTATGATACAAAAATAATGATCAAAATGAATCAAATATTTTTAAACTGATATGTTGTAACAAATATTATATTTTATGATTTCTAACTTTTCTTGAATAATTAATTTATATAAAGTATTCAAAACATGTTCTTATTAATGTAATAAAATATAGGAGGAATTTTCATTTAACATGAATGTCAAAATAAAATCGGAAAAGTATCAGATGCTGAAAGAAACATTCTATTCAAATTGAAATTTTGATCTAATTTATAGCAACATATAATTTTTTATGAAGCCATCAGATTTTTTTTCTTTCAATATACAATGATACTGGATTTTCTCATAGTGTTTTTTCAGAAATTTTTTACTGATTTTATTTTCTCCACCATATTTTTCGAAAAAAAAAATGCACGCTTTAGTATTCTAACAAAACTTTATTCTTGATATTTGATTTATAATCTTTAATATATTTAGTAATTTATTATTATAAATATATTAAAAAGTTTGTAAAATAAGCGGTGACATACTTTTGTACAGAATTTTAGAAAAAAGTACATAAATAAGAGTAAAATATCGACTGAAAAATATTTAGAAACATGACATCAAAAATCCTTTCAAAAACGACTATTTAAAAACACGACGATAAATATCTATTTAAAGGTAAAAAATGTCGATTATTTAAAAATATGAAATACATTGACAACATAAAATGTATCAAAAGAAAATAGAATAAAAATGAACAACTTTGAAAGTTTTCAGGGTTTAATCTCTACAACGAAATAATAAGATATAGTAAGATAGTAATTATCTTGAAGACATTTTCTGAAATTAGGTAATTAGATTCTCAAAAAATGAATTAAGGATATCCAAAATTCTTATTTAATTCCTACTATTAATTCATACGCTCCCTATGAATAAAATATAATATTTCATACAATAATATTTCAAATTTTTTACTCCCTATATATACAAAATTCAAATTTTCAATCCTTAATAAAATAATTTTTATTCATTCACGGAAGTTCAAATACATTTTCTGTTCTATATATATATATATATATATATATATATAACTTGTTTTAGGCCTTATCACAGCAGGAATCAAGCATAAAAGTTTTCTTTTAATCCAGGTAAATGGAATTTTAGAAGTTTGTAATGAAAATTGAAATCAATAGGCACTAGTTCAATCGGTAAAAGGCAAGGATTTCAGTATTTTTCACATGAAGGTGAAGAATTTGAGTTCACCTCTTGCGAAGATCAATAATTTTTTGATAGATTATTTATATAATTCTAATTATTTTATGAAATTTAACTAAAACAGAATTTCTCTTTGTTGACTTAAGTATGAATTGGCTAAATTATATAACTTGTTTTAAGCCTTATCAGAGCAGGAATCAATCATAAATGTTTTTTTTAGTGAAGGTAAATGCTTTATTATCTGATTTTATATTACTTATCATGACTTCTGTTAATATCTTAGTTACTTGTTATTTAAAATTTAACAACTAGGGATTTTTTTAAAAATCTGTTATTGGAATTTTTCTCATTCTAAACTCTTCATCTAAGGTCTCCTCTTTCTGTAGTTTATACAGCGTGTGGATTATTTATGTAAGAAAACTTTTACCTGTAAAACCTTTATTCAGAAAACCAAACTAATGCTTATGCATTTCTCTTTATCCAACAAATAATTCTAAAAACATGTACTGCAACAAGAATGGTGTCTTGTTTGCTCAATTTATGCAAATAAATATCGGATCTGATTCAGCATCATCTATTGGTGAACTATGATACTATTTTTATTGTTAAATAAAAGTTAAATTCAATATCATAAATCTCCATTATGCAAATTTCATTTTACCTGGAAGATTAAAACTTAGTTGAGAAATCTCTGAATTGGAAAAATTATTTCTAATTTATCTATATATACACTAATTTCCTTTTTTTATTTCTGGACGTGATTCACCATAATAATAAAGCTTACGAACGACATTTTAAAAAGATCAATTCATATACTTAGAAGTTATAGGGCTGTTAATTTATTTTAAATACTGCTGAGCCTGGATTATTTAAAGTAATTGGACCTTTCTCGAATCAGCTAATCAAGAACTCGGTTCGATAAAATTTCCCAAAAACTTTTATTTGAAATTTAAAAAATAAGCTCACCAGTACAACTGTATATTAATATTTCAACTAAAATATCAATAATTAATAAAAAGTAATTGAAAATGCTGCTAATCTTCGATGTGTTTTGAATTTTCCAATGATTTTTTTAAAAAATATCATCCACCTTTCAAAAAATATAGCCAATTTTGGATACATTTCTGCATTATTAAACTGTGTGGAATATTATATAACCTTATTAAGGTCCTTAAAATGGAAATATGTGGTCTTTAAAATTTTCTCCAAGTAAATTATTAAGTAACAAAAAATCTAATGATAATGACTTCTTAGAAGCGTTCTCTTATCGAAAATTGGCTCCAGTGAAAACATTTAGCCGTTTCTAAAAAATGCGTTAGCTTTAAAGAAATGTAAAAATACCGTTTTCTGGTATCAGCTGTTTTTAAAAGAGATCCTTGTTGATACACGTTTGAATAATCTAACTGTGTTGAATTTGTAGCAAAAAAAAAAAAACACCAGTGGCATTTGTGAAAGGTTTTGTTGCATTCTTATATTTTAAAATATAGAGCGAAAATCTGTCATTGATTAGTTTACATTGAATATTATAATTGGAAAGATGAATGGCTGTTTGTTTTGATGAGGTTTAACGGCAGAAACGTCAGATTTCGTTAAGCTGCACTAAATATGTGGTATAAAACCAGTTGTAAAAATTCCTTAGTGGATATTGAGAAAATGATGGCATCTTATAGTAAAAATTCCTTAGTGGATATTGAGAAAATGATGGCATCTTATAGTAAAAACAATGAATGATATACAAAGAATAATTATAGTAGCTAAAATACCATCGGAATTAAAAACATGAAAATATTTATCAATAAGGTTCAGGAAAGAATTGATCAAAGGCTATGGAAACAAAAGATTTGAATAGAAGCAAAAACATGTCACGTTAATTCTTGTAGAAAACGGTCGTTAAACCCATTGTAGTCTGTTAGTTTGTTAACATTAAATATGTTGTCACAGATAAGGTTATTTAACATCAAAATATAAAAAGCGTTAAAATCAACCCATAGAAATGAACCTTTTTTTAAATTTTTATTTCAAAGTAATCTTTTCAGCAATGTTAAGTTTTGTAAAAATTTCTTTTTGATATTCAGCAATAGAAGGAGTTTCGCCAATGGTTTCTTTAAGAATTACAATCTATGGCATCTTCATTCGCATATCAATTCATTTTCAATAATCAATCTTAAAGCTGAAATTATCTATTGGTGCATACTTAGAGTTAAAGGTGTCTATTATAATTCCATTGCATGCTTGGGGCCATTTTATGCATTTACAGAAAGGTGAGAATCACCGACCAGTATAGTAGCCAAAGTCAAGTCACATAAATACGAAATTTGTTTCTCAGAACTGAAAAGGTTTTCTTATTTGGTGGATTTCAATCTTTAGTTTTAAGTTGCTTCTTAGGTTTTTTTACTGATTTAAATTTAGTAAAACTGAAACTAAATCAAAGTTCAGTATGGAATCATGTCGCACAGTATGACGGAAAGACAGTTTTCTTTTTGAAAAGAAATTATATAAGGAAAAGTTAATCAAAAGTTCATTAAAGCATAAATTCGGATCATTTCAGTGTCCCCTAGAGAGGGTAGAATTCTTTTTGCCTACATGATATTGATTTATATCCGGCTCTCATGGCATTGTTCCCCACGGTGCCTAGCAACAGCTATGTCCTTCAGATTCGATATATCCCATATTGCTAACTGGAATGCATGCACTTACCGTCCCCCTCGTTGGCAGAGATCACCTTTAATGTGAATCTTAAGAATGTAACTCCCTCGTGTGATCCCTATCAGATAACCACTTAAGTGGCTAGCTACCAGCCGAATCGATGCACTGGGATCTAATTTGAACAATCCATATACCCCAAGAACGGGCAATATATGGGTTCTAGGTTATCTATGAGAAAAAAAGAAATAGAAGGGCAACTACTCTGAGAACCGTAGAGAAATGAAAGTGAAAAGCACAGAAAAAGAAGAAGACGCGTAAGATAATCAATTTTAGGGGAGAATATTTATCTGGATATTTCGGATATTCATATCCATCTAAAGAAAGCGAATCTCTTTGGAAGTCGTGATTTGAAAAAGTCCTGGAGAATGGTTAGAATGCTTTAAAAGCCCTCAAACTTTGAACTTCAATGTAAACTTGTATAGAGAGAAATACAAATAAAAAACTTATAAATTTTTGAAATTTGTGGTTGAAAATCTAGGTGCATTGTTATAATACGTTATTTAGCAACTTATAAGAAAAAATATGGCTTGTAGTGGAGGAAAATCATATTGCTAACTCTCCAATTCATCCGAATACAAACGAAAAAGTAATACTGAAAGGGCGGACAGCCGCAATAGTAACTCTGGCTGGGATTGTGACTGAGTCCTAAGGGCCATCACCGGCCACGGAACAACCTTTCCCTAAGAAAATATGCTACATCATCGGTGGGAGGAACAGAACTCCATCTTTTCGTGTACCTTCCAAGGTGGTGAGATCCAACGACAATGCTAGAAGAATCTCATCTTCATTTTGAGATGCCCGTCTTGGTGGGGAGGCGGAATGGAGGAAAAAGAAAATCCAAGCGATGAAGAAAAGGAAAATCCTGCTAAAGGAAGATACTGATATTAAAAAATGAAAGTGTACTGATTAGATATCAGTTGTTGGAAAAATAAAGTGATAAGAATCTGAAAAGATAGGTCAACATAGACTAGATCACATTTCTTTTCCAAAAGATCATTAGAGTCAAAATTTGATTCAGAATCACCAAAATGATAAGACCTACTATGAGCTCCTTCAGCCGAATCAGTCTACCAGTCTAAATCTAAATAAACCTATCTAATCTAAATAAAACCATTAGTGAAAATGAATCCAATGACGTCCAAATAACGGGCCAATTGCATTTTTCAATATAATGATACTATGCTATAGTTTGTAAATATTTAGCTGGCATGAGTTGCCTAGTATATTGCTGAAGTTTATAATTTTGTCATATTAACATCCCGTTTTCAAGCACCATAAGGGCTATTCTAGGACGGACTGCGCAATTTTGAACAGTGACCAGATGAAGAATATGACACTTGAGCTGATATCCCCTCTCTAAACTTCCACACCACACCAACGGGAGAACAATTGGCTCCAACGAACTTAACGTGCGCTAGAGACGCTCACATAGCGGTTCTCCGATGGAATTGGGTTTCGATCTTGAAACCCTCCGATTTCAAAACCAAGACCTTACAACCAAGTCAACGGTAGAGGAATCAGATTTATTAATTTCATTTCCTTTCGTATACAGCTTCTGTAGCTGTATAGTAAATAGAAAAGAATAGAAATATTTTTTTAAAATTTATTTTACATAAAAAATAAATTACCATGATTTTTTATGATTCTGGAGAAAGTTAATGGGGCATGAGGGGCTGGTTGAGAAAAAGGAATTTATTGAAAGTAATAATTAATTAGTATTTAAATATATTTATGAATACATAATTAAATATACTTATTTATAAATTTTAAATATATTTATAAAATGAAATTTATGTATATTATAATTAAATATATAGCTCAGAATTTTATTCAATGCATTTTAATTTTTATTAAATATTCAATAATTTTTATATGCCATTGATTGCGTGCAAATTTCATTTTTACTCTACTATCTGAACCTTATGTTTTGGCGATTTTGGCTTAAATCTAAGCTTTTTGAAAATAAAATCTTAATGTTAGTAAATTAATATGATTACGCTTAGTTTATTTTTATTTCTTACAATCCAGTATGTAAGGAATTTAATAACTTATTATTATAATTAATTACATACTATTTAAATAAACATCACACACATTCACAGTAAGAAGTAACCAAATGTAATATAAGCAAAATGAAATGATTAATTGAGAGTTAAGTTCAAAACCATCCGAAATCCTTCCGCTGGTGTGGTGTGGAAATTTGGAGAAGGGGTTCCAACAAAAGGATCATCCTCGTTAACTGAGAACGGTTCAAAACTACGAGGGTCATTTCCAAATAGTTGATTTAAAATTTGACGTTAATGTAACCAAACAAAACCAAGCCAGCCATCGGAAGCTTAAAATTATCATAAATAA
>JAOUZG010030883.1:1221750-1239039 GCA_026289955.1 Argiope argentata | reverse complement strand
TATATATATATATATATATATATATATATATATATATATATATATGGGTAGAGTGTGAGCTAATAGTAGGAATTGAAAAAGAAGATAGGATTCAAATGCCCTCCTCTTCATTTGATCATAGTTCAAAATAATGAGACCTGTTTGTGTTGGACGCTATTATAGAAAACTCAAAACTGAAATATTCATACCTGCATTAATGGGCCCGAATTAATATTGATTTTGTACTGCTTATTGCATTAAATTTTGCATATTAAATGCTCGAAATAAAGCTTTTTAGTGTATTATTTATTTAATATCAAGAGAATTCTCTGATTAGTAAGTACCTGTATTTTCAGTTGAAACCGTTTTTTTTAGATGCTATGAAAAAAAAATTAAATTCTGAAAAAAAAAGGCGAATGAAGCGAATTTTATTAACTTAAATATCCATCTTGTTTGAAAAATAACTTCTTTAATGAAATATATTTAAAAATTTTTAGTCTATATTCTTGCTTATTAAATTCTTGTAGTTAAACAAAATGAAAAGGAGAAATTAAATTTATATAAAAGGTGGATATACCTTATAAGCAATCGGTTCCGCTTCGACATTTGGGTTCTTTCTTCCACATTCTTGTAGTACTTCAAATCGCCGCAGTATTTCTTCATAATTTCCGGATTAAAAGTGAAGCTGGAATAACCATCGTAGATAGAAAGTTCAACATCAGCGCAGTTGGCTGAAACGAAAAATAGTTTGCCGTTAGACACTCAACTGGCAGACGCAACAAAAAAGTATCTCCAGAAGGTTCTTAAGAAGTTTTATATCCTTAAAATGTTTAAGACTAATAGAAGATGAAGTTTAAACCCTCAGACATTTCTGAATTGACTAGGTTGCTACAAAAAGAAGGTAAGTTCACCTTTTCAAATTTTGGGAAATCCTGAAAATTGTTTGGAAGTTCAAATTTCTAAGTCGAGAGAAAGTATTTTTTGATAAATTTCTTAATTGTTCTTATATACTGAAAAAGTATTTTCACTGAAAAATTTAACTTGAAGATGTCGTGACATATATGTGCTTGTTGAACTACCTTTTTTTAGCCAAAAATAAATGTTCTTTCTACTTCAAGAGAAAAGTTTACATAAAAAAACTTATCACAGTATTTCATTGAATCAAAATTTGAAATTAAATAATATATATGTAAGATATATTTTTGAGGCAGATGGTAATTTTTAAGACAGAGGAGATTCTTTCGAATTTTAAAGTTCGTTTCATTGCACAATACAGAACGACACAAAATGAAATGAGGAAAAGCAAACGAAAATTTTATCCCTGTGAAAATATAATGTGGAATTTTAACCCTTTGCACTCCGAAAAATAATTAAATGCAACATTATTCATCTAATACAAAGATTTGTTTATTGCTATGAAAAATAAATATATATAACTCTTTTAAGTCGAATTTCTTTGAAAAATTAATCTACATCTCTTAACCATTATGTAGACGTTTTTAACAATTAAAATTGAAAAATAAATAAATAAAACGTCAAAATGATGCACAATCTTGATTGGTGAGTCAGAGGCACCATCGGAGTACAAAGAGTTAATAGGTATTTCCTACATGTGGCAATCACAAGTAAAGGAATCATATGGATCTCTTAAAAGCATGTGCTGGATAGTATTTTTCCCCCTTCACTCAGAATGTGGGAACCTGTCGGCTTTAAACCGATTCATCAGTTTTTCAAAGCTTCTGTTAAATTAATTAAACAGAAAAAGTGGGATGAGACAAGGAAATAAGAGTATATTTTAGAATGAAGCTTCTATGGACTAAATCAAGATAAATTTTTAGAAATTATTTAGTGTTTAATTTAGATTTTTAAATATCATTACATATATGTATTTTCTTTATAAGCATGAAATTACAAAATTTAACCCTTATACCCCCTCAATTAGAGCAGATACTGTTGTGTTGCCTAATTGTAAGTAATATTCAGACATTTATCATTTAGTCATATCTATTGCCATAATATCTTGATTGTAGATTTATATATTGCTGACCCATCGTTAAATAGTAAGAATATGTTTACTGAAGAATTTTTGATTAAAAAGGAGTAAAACCCAGTGACAAAGATAGACAAGAAATTCCACATTTTGAACCATAAAATAGCGAATGTAATTCAGAATTCTCCCAGAACAGAGCTTCATTATTTTCATAGCAAATCCTTGAAATCAGACCTACAGGAACCTTTTGCTGACAGGATTATTCAGATAAGATTGAAGGCGGATTGGGTTAGACACTGAGTTCGTTGGAGAAGCAGCTAAATTGGGCTAAATTGTGCCTAACATACAGTAGATGTACTGATACATGGTAACATATAAAATAGTTGAAATTCTTAAACTTTAGTACAAAAAAATTAAAAATCGTTTGAAAACATCTACATTATTAAAAGATGAGAAAATGTGATTACCTAATTATCATGAAAGGAAATAAAGAAAGGAAAACATGAACTTTAGTGTTTAATTACACATAATACCTTTTTTTTTATTCAAGCATTATAAATAGACCTTTACTGAGATAGTAACAACTGATTTGTTTGCTAATCAAATAAAATGCTTTGTCTTTAAGGAATGTAATTGGAGAATGGAACCAGTGAATTATTATAAGCATCTAATTAGTTTTTGAATGACAAAGGAGCGTTAAAGATTAAAAAATGAAAGATGATAAGAATTTTCTTTAAAAAAAATGAAAAAAAATCTGGTTTTAAAGGATGGGAAATAATCCCTGTAGTATTTTATTTTCGGGTTCTTTAAGTTCGTGTTATAGAAGTAGTTAAATTTTATCACAAAATTTTCTGCAAGAAGTAAGTTCTTTGGAATAATAATTTCTGTGGGGTAATTAATTGATATTATTCAAAATCTGCTTAGTTTTTTTTTGGGATAGTTAACTTCAATTTGCACAGACTAAGAAATAAATTTTTCGTAGATGTAACCGCAAGAAATGCATTAGAAATTGCCTTTTCAATTTGAAAAAGTGAAACAGTATGTGGTATATCTTTATTTTTCAATGCTCTGTCTATAAGAAAAAAATGCAAAGGATCTTACTTTGAAAATTTAAATTCAATTTCTTACCCACGGAGGATAGAGGCTTTTCCATATAACGTTGTTGAAAGTTCAGGACTAAAGATACCATCCAGGATTCTGACAAACAAAGGAAACCCTCATCGGTTCTGGAGTATTCCAATTTCTGTGCTTGTATTGGAAGCAATCGTACAACGGTAGTGACCCATATGAACCTGGGATAGTGACTACCCTTAATACCAAGCACTAGAACGTTACTTTCTCGTTTGGAGTAGTAGTAACCTTAAGTGGTGAATCTTCTGATTCACCAATTAAGGTTAGTTATAAGCCGAACTGATACATCTCAGAGTTCTGTTCTTGGGTACGAAATTGAATTGGATTAACAAACCGCCATGCACGGACAGCGCATGATTTTATTCTTCAGGAGCAAGGAATAACTAATTAAATAATTGTCTCCCATGGACATCCCACTAACTTCCTGTCGAAAGATAGAAGTAAAAATCTCTATATTAAAATTTTAGGAAAGGGGACATTTCATGAGAGAAAATACCCGTAAATGCCTCAAGGATTTGATGTTCATCAAAAGGACGAGGACCCTAAAAGAGCGAATATCTATGAGAAGAACAAAGAAGACCTGATGTATTCAAAATAACTTAAATAGAATTGCAAAATATCAAATAGAATTGCAAATAGAATTGTAAAGCATCAAATCGAATTTCAAAACATTAAATAGAATTGCTAAATATCAAATAGGAATACAAATAATAATGGTTGTAATATTAATTACTCTTAATTCACTGATAATTCTTATATAATGGTAATTCATATTCTTGATATGGAATTAATTGTTCTACAACTATTCTTAGAAAACATCAATTTTCTTTTCATTTGCCTCTGTGGACAGTAAATTGAAGTCAAATATGTAATTTTAATCCCTGAAAATAACGCTATTTTAATTGTGAATTGAACAATATAGTTTTAATACTTGCTATTTTTATGAATTTTCTGCACATTTTTTGTAAAAAAATACTGTAATTTAATTACCTCATCCGAGACAAAGAAAGTTCACTCACCTATACTCCCATAGAGTTGAAGCTCAAGGATCCGGACATATATATGCTTGTTACTTTCCACTCGAATCAGCCAGACACAATCGACATCTTTCGGGAAGGCGTGAGGATAACCGGGAGAGTAGATAATACCCCCCACTCCCGTCTCTGTACCTCCGCACCCCTCCACAAAAGCCGTGCTGTCAGGCGGAGGAATAGACTCTGTTCGGAAGAAAAAATAACTTTCATAACCCTAGTAGCACACAAGTACTGTACAATATTGTCTGACTTGGATCAGTACTTACAATATTGTGTAATACTGATTAAAATCATGTAATATCGTGGTCAGACTGTGCTACCTCAGTCTTAGTCCATTTGATGACTTCAGATAAATCATACAAAAATTCTAAGTAACGTCACAATTTTTTTTTTTGAACTTCTGTAACATGGGGTTCGATTATCACCATGACTGTCTCATTCTCAAAAGCGCTTTGTGTAAAGGTATCTGTACTAATGAATTGGAAATAGCACCGATTTCCAGTCTTTACTTTGGGCTCATTCGGTCGGAGTAATAAAATTTTTTTATTTATTTCATGAACTTAGGGAGAAAAAAATATTTCTTTTAAAAGCCAAGAAAATTTTCTTATTTTGATTTTCAATAGGATAAATCCATTTTTAAAGAAAATCCTGATATAGAGCAAATGGATTTCCATGCTCTATATCCAGCAAATGGATTTATGCTAGAATTAACCCTAAATGGATGCGGGAGTCAAAATTATTCCTCGTTGTTCATTAGCGTTGAATACCACGTGGTATTTTGTCCTTGAATACAATCATCTCCTCAGTACCATCAAACTGTTCTTTCAACAGTATGTTAGTGCCAGCTTTCAGGCACTGAGGTAGCGCGTCTTCCTCGTGTTCAGTGAGTCCCGGGTTTGAGTCCCGGTTCGGGCATGGTTGTTCTATTTGTGAGATGTGTGAATGCGCCCCCCCCTGTATAAAGAAGTTGTGTAAGCGTGTGGGTAGGTGTTTCATCCTCATATGAGCTAGAAGTCAGACTTCTGCTCTAGGGTGCTCAGGGGTCCCACCCTCAGAAGCTACTGCACCCCTCTTTCCGTGTTAAAAAGCGTACACGACATCACCATCAGCAGTACGTTAGTAAAAGTATAACTATGAACACGTACGTACAACCGAGCCATTCTTTTTTATAGTGTTTATTGTTGTTCATGGTGTCAGTGACATCATGTCTCTGAAACTGCTTATAGTATGAAAAATTAAAATAATAATAATAAATATATTAGGGTCTGGTGCACGCTAAGCCAGTCTAGGCCAAACTCTCTGGATAGGAAAGTGTCAACTCAGGAATGCTCCTCGGCATCTGACTGCTGTTCAGAATTACGAGGTCTCTCCCCAAATAACACTTGAGCTAACTTAAAACGGGACGTGAATATAACTAAAATACACTAAACCTTAGTAAAAATATTCGGTTATTATATTTGATGTATATAGAAAATCTTTGACTAACTTAGAGAAAGTAAAACATACCAAAATAAATCATTTTCACTTACAAATACATGAACGTAAATATATTTCATACTCTTTAAAAAGTATAAACACGTAAATACAGATACGGTTACAGAGAAATTCTATTAAGCAACGTGTTTATAAGGTTACAAAAGGTGTTCTCAGCAAACGGAGGTCAAAATGAGTGTCAATTATAAAATACTTGTATGCAAACACGAACAATTAATAGCGAAGAAATTCATCCCGATATAAACAAACCTTTCTTTTTCCATCAGTAATTACACATCACAATATTTCTTTACAAATGCCTTCTTCCCACCTTTAAATTCAAAAATGGTGACAAACAAAACACTTATCAATTTGGGCTAAATAGTACTATATCTCCCATAGATACAAATGATATTTCAATCGAATGAAAACTGATTTGCACACATAAATGATGTTTCTTTATATGCTCCTAAGAAAAAAAGATTTGTCTTGACACACCTGACTTCCACTTCCATCTAAGGTTAATTTGAAACATCTTAAATACTGATAGTGTAAAAAACAATATGATCTCAAAAAACATATTCACAATAATTACATGTTAAGAAAAACATGGATTATTGTTAACTATCATCAAAATTTGATTTTTTTTTTATTTACCGAAGAATTTAACCCTTTGCACTCCGATGTCACCTCTGAGGCACCATTCAATAAGGTGCATCATTTTGACGTTTCATTTATTATTTTTCAAATGTAATTGTTAAAAATGCCTACATAATGGTTAAGAGATGTAGATTAATGTTTCACAGAAATTCGACTTAAAAGAATTATGTATATTTATTTTTCGTATCAATAAACAATCTTTGTATTAGATGAATAATTTTGCATCTAATTATTTTTCGGATTGCAAAAGGTTAATAATTTGTTGACTTTCCATCAAAATCTGAGAACGGAAATTATTTCTCGCTCTTTTTTTAAGGAATAAATCTTAAGAACACGATACTGAAAGAAAAAAACTTTTGATTCTTGAGGATAAAAAAACAATTTTTATGTCAATAAAACTTTAATAAGATATAAAATTATCCAAAACCTTCTTCACTGTTTGAACTTGAAACTATTTACAATCATGCATTATAATTGCGTTTAATTAAAGAGTTATGCGTTTAATTAAAGAGTTCTATCTTAAGCTTTTTGTAGTAAATCATTATTAAATTCACTTACTATCGTAAATTTCCTACCCTGAAAGTTTAACTCCAGTCAATCTAATGAAAAATCATAATGCTCAAATAATTTCAGTTTTCGGAGATAACCATCGAGTTTCAGACAAAGGGTTGAAGGGGATATTGATTTTTCGTTGGAACATCCTAAACAAAGAATGGACTCTGGAAATTCCATCTCTCGCACCTGAGATTTTTACTTTTTCTAATAACAAAAAGCTGACACATGTTACTTTGGTAGCTAAGCAACACTTTTAAATAAACTCGCTGCTCCCTTCCATTTTTATTCCCCAGTAATAAACAGCGTCAATTTCGGATACAGCGACGTTAACTGAATTTACTAAGAAAAGCTGTTGTTGCTTCATCAACTTCGAGTATTATCGCGAAAACGACACATTTTGTTTAGAACAGAAAATGAGATAGCTTATATTAAGGAATTTTATCACTGGCCGGAAATCTTTATTCTGTTTTGTGTACATCTTTGTATTTTTATTATTTAAAGGAGCAGATTGGGAAATTTTAACGATAAACGTACCAACACTTAATACATACCTATTTCTATCATAGCCGGTCAAATGACTGAATGTTTAAAGATTGAATGTATGAACTATGAATGTTAGAAAGGATTGGTTTGTTGGATTTTATTGGTGCAAGAGCCATGTTTTGGCCCAACTGCAAATGGTTAGAAAGAAAAAAGGCCAATGGTTAGAAAGGAGATGAGCAACTTAACTTCGCTATAATTTAAAACAAGTAACATTAAATCAATTTCTACTTAGGTTAACAAAAAATTGTATTTATTACGTTTTATTAAATAATTTCGATTAATATAAATACGACAGAATCACAATATTAAGCGGCAAAATAGAAAGAGAATTTCCTGGCAATTTTTTTCTCCTTTCTGTATATGGTGTTGGACTATCATTTTTGTTTGTTATTATTTATTCGATTTTTATTTTTTTTCTTTTCTGATTTATGAACTTGATGGTGGTCACAAATGCAGTGAGAACCTTCGGCTGGTAGATTCGAAGCCCGAGGGATACGAATCCTTCGCCATACCAGCCAGTCTATCCCAGGCTAACAATTACAATTAGAATAAATAATTAATCAAAAAAATATACGAGCATTGAGTTTTCAACGTCAATTGCGTATTCAAAGACAATTGTAGCTACGCAAAAGACTTGAATTTTCTACATTAGTTGGGGTAACGCAATAGAGATAAGAAATTTCTAATTTTCTCCAATCTATTATTTTAATACGAAAGCACTTCAAAATGAAACAGAAAAATCGATTAATTAACATTGTTTAATTTTAATTGCATCAAACATTATGAAAATATATAGAATCGTTTAAAATAATTGGTCGAAAACATGTTAAGCCTAATCTCATTAGTGTGTGGGGGGGGGTGAACTAAATTTGTTACTTATTTGGCAGTGAGGAAATGAAAGTTTTTGGCGAGAAAGTTAATTTTTAATTAATTAATAAAAAAATAATGAATTAGTATTTGAAAAAACTGTATTAACATCAAATGCCATCCGCTACAAGTTTTTAAAAAATTTACTTGAACTTGATTGGATGAATAAAAAGCATTTTATTAACGATTGAAAATATCAACAAGATATATATATATAGGAAGAGTATGAGTTAATAGTAGCAATTGAAAAATTATGTCAATTTATATGTACATAATGAATAAAAAATTTTAATTCACTGTTTATAGCACTTTTTACATATCCAGCATATTTAAATTGCATATTTTCCGCAAAGATATTTTCCCCATTTAGAACAAATTTTGATGATTTTATTTTCATTACAATATCCTACTTGGCATGTCTTAGGTTGATAAGAATCTGTAATAGATTTAAGTATCAATCGTTAAGTATTTGATCTTTTTTGGGTTGTTTACGTGCTTCTCAAAAACCGGCGGAAAGTTCTATTGCTATACAGAGCAAAAAAATCGTCTCTCGATGTATTTTCTTCTGTCGTTTATGTGTACAATATCCAGGCATTTATGCCAAATCAATCAATCTTCAGTATACTGAATAAAATACGTTAAATACGCTTTACGTTATATACGATTCTGATCCGATAACCTTATAAAGCGATAAATACATTGCTTTCTCGGTCAAATGACTGGTTGTGATAGATAACGGTATAGAAAAAGTATTACTCAAAATACAAATAAAAATTAATAGATTATTAAATGTATATAATACTTTGCGAAATTCATGAAATGTGCAAAAGCTTTTGGATGATATGCGCATTTTCGATGCGAAAATTCCTAATCGATCATTTGACCGTTTATGGTATGTTTTAGTGTAAATAACGTTTCAATATTAAATTTTTGAAATTTTTTTTAAAAAATGCTAAAATATCTAGTATTAATAATTCAAGTATTTTTGAGCTCTGAGTAAAATAATTATTATTCGTATGAATTACTCAGAAAGAAGTCTTAGACAACGATATGATGAGTTTACGATTAAATTTTTTGATTGGAATGCCTTTTCCAAAATTACATCTGATCTAATTTTTTTTTAAATTGATGTTTGAATTAAAGAAATGGAATTGAAAAGTGTGATAATAGAATTAAGGATAAATTAATAAATAAGAGCAAATATTTGTTATTATCATTTCATTCGTAGTTAGAATACCTGTAAATAACGTTTTATTTATATATACGGTGCATAAAAGTTGCTCTCTTCTTTAATAATTATGCATACAAAAAATTTATTAGTAAAATCCATAAAAATTCTTCAACATTTTATATACAGTTTTTAACCTTGATGTATATACTGATATCTTCAAAAATTCTTCAGCATTTCAAAAAAAAAATCCCCAAAATCTTAGCATTTTCAGGTGCTTACAAGAATAAAGATTTCGCTTTTGCCTTTCTCATTTTTTTTTCAAAAAATAATTTTCGATACTCATCGCTATATTAGCTACAGATATACTACTTTTTAAAATCAAGCTAAAGAAGATTTTAAGACAAGTACTACTCTGAAGATTTTTGATACTATATCAAAACATTTTTCAGAGAAAAATAAGAAAATCATATTTTTAAAGTATATATATTTAGATTTCTTTCAACTAAGTTATTTAAAGACAGAAATCAAATTCAGGCAATCTGAAAAGTGTTTCTTAATTGAAAGATGTGGTTTAAGGAAAAAATTGATTGTTATATTTTTAGAAACTTATTTCAGGGATTATTTAGATCGATAATTAAATAGACAATATTAGGTTACTAGGATCACCACAACTATTCTCAGAAAACCGGGAATTAATGGTTGCATAAGATTATCCATATCTAATTTCACGTTACATTAATTAAGTTAAAAATAAAAATAAAAGATTTTATATTATTCAGCTTGTGTATGTAATGATAAATATAGATAGAAAAAAGATTTGATAACCGTAGCAAGAATAGCACCTTCTAAACTTTCTCAATTTTAATATCGCTGTACATCACATTATCTATGTCGGGATAGCCTGATTGGTAGAGCTTTGGATTCGCATTCCTTCGGCTACGAGTTCGAACGCGCCAGCTAATGACTTTCCGTGTGTGTGTGTGTGGTGGCTCGCGCATGTGAAACCTATCAGAGTCACAAAGTTCCCCATCTCGAGAGTAATACAACTGGGGGTACTGAATCAGAGGTGATCGTTCTGAGTTGCAGATCTAAAATTACGATCTGTAGATAAATGAATGAAATGCGTGAATGAAGTCCACCCCGTAAAAAGGGTTTGTGACGTGTTTGAGCTAGAGCTGAACACGAGAACAACAATTTGCATTATTTCTCAGAACAGAAAATACTCACATATTTTTATGATAGCTAAATACATGCTAAGTAAACAGATATTTAAAAGATGTTACAGGATAAGATTAAATACACGATTATCCCATAAATAACCTTTGAGTTTTTTTGTCCTTTCTGAAATTTCGCAATCATTTTTTAAAATTTTGATTACATTCTATTTGTTTAAAATATGGGCCGTAGGAAAAGAAGCCATTTTATTTAAGAATGACATCGTTGAGAGATTATTGATTATAAAAGAAACAATGTCTTGAGATGACGTTCACTCATTTCTACTCATATTTCTTTTGTAAATGAATTCAGAAGCCATTCTTTGATCTTTCGCTCAAGTTCCAAGGATAACTTTAAAAGATAACTGAAAAATTTTCAAATTGTTTTTAAATTCCCTTACTTAATATACTATTCCTTTCAGAATCTTCAAAACGGTTTTGAATTTCGTAAAGCTCAAAATGCAAATGGTTGATTTTCTATCTTTCCTCTTTGGATGGGTTTAATGGATGTTATTCTTTTCAACATTCATTCTGATGTTCATTATTATTATAATTATTTTCAGGAATGCCAATAGGGTTTTTGTTTGCACTAATCAATGGCAGTCAGAAGGATATTTTTCAAAGCATCGTTAAAATTATAGTACTGAAGAAAAATCATAAAATTAGTCAAATATAAAGGAATGTTATCATAAATTTTCCAACTAAGAAATTCATTATTAATTTTTGAAGAGTAATATTACCAACTGCTTTCAAGAGAGAGACTTAAGATTTAAAAATGCTATTTGCTTCAACTTTCCTCAAAAATACAACCGAATTACTTGAAGATTTTAAAAACATTTTTAATCGTGGATTATTTGGATATGATGACATATGATACGAGATTTTTAAGTAGATGATATGCAATTCGAAGATATTCCCATTGAGATAATCATGTATATATTAGATGTTTTGAAGCCTAAATATGAATTTTCCAGCTTAGCACTATGACGAATCCTACAAAATAATCTCTTTAGGTAACTTTTATTAAGTACATTTTGATAAAGTTTTCAAGTATTTTGGCTTCAATTTTTTAACTTTATTCCTTTGGTTCCATCATATTACTCGCGATTATATAAACTATGATGCCCGAAACTAAAATCACGTATTTTATTGTATGGTTCCTTTTTAAAAGAGAACGAATTTGATACTGTATTATGTTATCAATTGCCAGCATATCAAATGAAATTGATATGTTGTATATATCAACTGAAGTAATTCTGGGATCAGGAGTTTGTTCAGAAAATCTTGTTTTTATAAAAACTGAACTTGAAGAAACATGCAAAAACTTTAATAAAATACTACAAAAATGTGAATGTGAATACTGTATATATAATGTGAATGCGTAATGAACCAATTTCAGGCAAATAAGTGAATATAATAGACTCAAAACTGCGATTATCAAAATATTTAATTCAAAAAATTCAAAATTACTTATTACAGAATTCATTGATAGTTTTATAATCTCACATATTGAGCTTATCCTTTTACACAATTTAATTCAAAACAGAGAAATTTTCATATTCCATTTTTACAATCAAAACGAAATTAATACTCACTATTTTATGCAAATATATAAATTAAAATAATGGTGATTGTTTCTTAGAGAATAATTCATTTTCTTCCTTGAAACATGAAGAGATTTATGTTCTAATCTATCCTTTAAAATACACAAGTGTCAAACGGAAATACAAAGGATTAAGAAGGGAATAAGAGGAAAATATCAGCGGAGAAGAAAAGTGACACAAGTAACAACAACAAAAATAAAATAGAATTATTTGTATCTGTATGAACCTTAGCTATGTGATTTAGTAACATCGTTAATTTCGTATGGATTACTGTTATTGCTATTCAAACAAAAACTTCCACTGAAAGAAGAGTTTCCAGTGGCCTTAGGATAACTGTTATTGCGATCCAAACAAAATCTCCACTGAAAGAACAGTTGCCACTAGCCTTAGGATAAGGTTTGTATTTGAGATTCGAAACTCCACTGCCTATAACTGACAACGAGAATCAAATGCCCTCCCTCTGGAGTATTACAGAATCTTAAAGAAGAGGCTGCTGAATTTAAAATAGTGTATTTGTCACATGATCATAGGTCAAATCTACAAAGTCCGGTTCGAAGTAGCCCTAGTATTGCTTTAAAATGGAATGATAATACAACTAAACAACCAGAGGGAAAAAACTAATCTAACAATAATAAATTTCATGTTATTCCATAGGGATTTTTATTCTGTCAAAACATAATTCAGCTGGCATTGTGCAAAGTGTCCGATTGACATCGGGTTTAAATGTGCATTATTCCTAGGCATAAATGATAAAATTATAAAGTAATATAAAAAATATGCAGATTATAATCTAAATATATTAGAATTTGTAGTGTCAAAGCTCTGTGTTATTTTTTATGCATTACTACAACTTCGAATATAAATTTATTAGAATGAGACGAACATTTTGAACACTGAATATTTAATTTATTGAGGTATTATGGAATTTTTTCTAAAAAGATTAAACCTCTTTATTTATAATCCGGTTCATACAATTCCACATCCTTTTAAGGCCTCTTTAGGAATGAAAATACTTATTTAAGAATGATATTTAAGCCAAATTTAACTTTAATCGAACACTGTTTCGATCGTGAATATAGTGAAAAAACTTGTATTGTCCGAATTCTTATAAAACTTCTATAACTTGAGATCAAGGATATATTTAAATAGTATAGAAGCAAAATTATCTCAAAGATAACCTTTTAAATTTAAAATATATTGCAAGATAGTAGCATAAATTAAATCTACATGCGTATTATATTGGTTTAAAATTATTTTACACATTTTTTCATATTAAACACATGACATTTAAAAGAAACAGGAAATAAATTTATTTTACAAAATTAGAATATAGTTGTCTTGATGCACAAAAAAAATGAAACATGATGTAGTTATGAATGAAATTTGCTCTCAAAACTTCGTTCAGATGCTAATGGATAAAATCTGCAGTAAACATTTAATCAAAATCTTTTAAGCGTTTCACAATTAAAAATATGTTTTTCTTAAATTTTAATTATCATGATTTTTTCATTTTCTTTTCAACGCTCCAATATATTATTAGCATTATAGAAAAAAACTTATGAATTCCTGTTTTTAATGATAAATATTTAGCTTCCTTATTAAAACTTCATGATGTACTTGCTTTCAAGTGATTTACTAAGGAATAAATAAGCTCGTCAAACCAAATTCTTTCAATTAAATATTTAAGTTTGTTTATTTTTACAGTAAATTTCATAAAAACTTTCCGCGATAAGAAGTGTTGTAAGAGGAAATTTATATGTTTTGATTTCAACCTATTCTGTTTTTTTCTTCATTTGAAAATAGAGAAGGAGAAAAATCACCGAGAGAAGAAAACTCAGCAAAATACAATGTCGAGAATTATGAAAATCCACGAATGATCCACCGGGAAATGTTCATTCCGAATTGGAAATCCTTTTATCTCTAATCTTCTCCCCCCGATACCATCGATCACGATTAAGATCACCCGTCCTTCGCCTCTCTTTCGATAGGTGGTGACCCATGATATGTACGAACCAGGATGCCCATTAGCAGATGGGATAAACCGCTTTTAGTTTAGGAAGAGACCAATAGGCATTAACAGAGATAAAGTGAGGCAGCATTCATAAAGTGGATAAAAAATGTTTACTTGCTCATTTTTGCTAATCATTGATGCATTTCACGTAGTAGAGCCCAGTAATTATGCTGATAAGAAACTAGGAGCTCAAAACATTCTGAAATGATGAATCATTTATTGAGTATTTGAAATTGCCTCAAGTTGAATTGCCTAAAAACATAAAAAAGGATGTCTATTAACAAATAGGATAAACGACTTTTAGGATAGGAAGATACCAACTAGCATTAACATGGGTAAGGCAACATTCATAAAATGGACAAAAAAGGATTTCTTGTTTATTTTTGTTTATCAATGATGCATTTCATGAAGTATAGTGCAGTAATTATGCTGATAAGAAATGAAGAGCTCAAAAGATTATGAAGTAACTAATGATTTATTAAGTATTTTAAATAAACAGACTCAACCTGAATTACCTAAAAACATAAAAAAGGATTTCTATTAACAAATAGGATAAACAGCTTTTAGGTTAGGAAGATACCAACAAGCATTAACAATGAATGATGAAAGGCAGCATTCATAAAATGGATAAAAAAGGATTACTTTTTTTATTTTTGTTTATCATCGATGCATTTCATGAAGTATAGTGCAGTAATTGTGTTGATAAGAAACAAAGAGCTCAAAATATTATGAAGAAATTAATCATTTAAAATAAACAGACTCAACCTGAATTGCCTAAGAACATAAACGCCAAAGCATATAAAATCCACTTGAAATATCTATAGTACAAAATTTACACAAATATAAGAATATTCAAATGAAAATTTGCATAAAGTGATTTTGCGATGATATTACAAGAGGCCAACTAAAAATGAGAGAAGACACAGTAAAATCAACGCTGTAATTCAACATAACATATCCTGCAAGAATGTTTTTGTGAAAAATTTTGGAATCGGAAATTCCAATCAGCCAAAATTTGGCATTTAATAATGGTTGGCTTTTAATAGTGGGTATTTAACAAAAAATAAATACACACTTGTGAAGATGCATATATACATTTAAGGAACATGGTTTTTGATGTAGTGACATGGAAATCTTTTTATTTTCTAAATAAAATGATATAGTTGTCGTCACTAAACAAACAATATCACCTAACTCAAGATGCCATGAAAAGGAATAAGAAACTAAATTTTTAGCTATAGATAAAATGACGAATATCTCTGATGAAAATTTCTTTATATCGGGAATAAGCCCATGGTCAGATGTTCATATCATATGTGAAAAGATCTGTGCATAATTGGTACAGTAAAATTAATTTTTCTTCCAATTGAAAAATATGGAAAATTGAGAAAAAGTGCTTTTGTTTGTTAAACGACATCAAATTCGGTACATTATAACATCACAGATTTTATTTTCAACTAAAATAACTCTTTCCTAAGTTAAATGCGGATTGTGATCTTTCAACAATGAAAAACTTTTATTCCAAAAGTATTAAACTTTTTGTGCGTCTTTCATTAAAATTGGCATATTACGTATAAACAGATTCAGGATGGATCAATAATTTATAGCTAAGAATATCTTAGTAAAACGGAAGTTTGATTAAATTTACTGTCAATATGCAAGGATATATATGTTTTTAATAACTAGTATATGTACAATCTTATTTGCCCAATTCTATTAAATATTTGGGTCATAAAGTAATCAAATTGAATTGCAGCTATATAAAATGCAATTAAGAATGCTTTATGCAAAATAGCTGATTTATTATCAAATTATTAATCAAAATAGCTTGTTGATTAATAATTGATTCATTAATTAACCAACAAAAATTAATTAATTTATCAATTGAATTTTTAAAAAAGAAATCATAGCCCTCTTGGTATTTACAAAATAGTGAGAAAATCACCGTGCGTCTTCAATTAATCGACAAGTATTCACATCAATTAAATACTTTAAGGGAAAAAACTTATTGTCCTAAAACTATTTTCAAGGTAGTGGTTTAAAGGTAGTTTCCAAACTGTACAATAAAATTAAAAAAAAAAAGAATTGTGTGATTATATAATCACATGTTCACCTGATGTATAAAAAGAAGAATTTGATACTGATTATGAAAAATTTAGTTTCTTCTTAATTTTACGATATTTTAGAAATTGAGGTAAATAAGCGAGGGCATATTAATGCTTTTTCAGAGACCAAATTTATTAAACTGCAATTTACTGAAATAGTTTTATTTGAAAAATTTTAAGTTCATTTTAAGGAATTTTTTTAGGAATAACTAGAATGATCTAGAAACAGTTATAAATAGAAATCCTGATAAAATATAGCTCAATAAAACTGCAATAAAACTCCAATAGAAACTCAGCAAAGTGAGAATAAAGATCAAATGTAAATCAAGAAATATCAAATCAAAGAAAGATATAAGAAACGACACAAAGCATAAAGTTTTATGTGTTGACTCTTACTTTGCTTGTTGATCTCAAATTAAGAATCAAAAATCATTATTGCTTAAATTGCACTAAAAGAAATTGATGGTTCATTTTTTGGGAAATCATTTGTTTAATTGGATCGGCTGAAAAATATTCTGTTTTTCCCGATTTTAAAGTGAATTTTTAAAAAAGTGAAGAATAATTAAATGAAATATAAAAAACTATAAAAATAAATGAATTGTATAAGATTATAAAAATAAATAAACTATAAAAATTATAAAAATAAATAAACTATAAAAATTATAAAAATAAATAAACTATAAAAATTATAAAAATAAATGAACTATAAAAAGTTACAAAAATTAATGAGCTATAAAAATTATCAAAATAAATGAATAATAAAAACAAATCTTTAAAAAAATTCTTGCATTATTCTGCATTAAATGATGCATAGGTAATTCAAATAAGTCAATCTTCATCTATAACAGAATTAAAATAGATAATTTATAAGAAGAAAGATAAATATGATGCTTTTAACTGGGATGGGGTTATAGTTTCTGTAGTGCTTCATATTAAATTTCTAATTCAGAAT
>JAOUZG010030883.1:1197297-1211750 GCA_026289955.1 Argiope argentata | reverse complement strand
GAATGGCAACCAGAAAGGTTAAATGATGACAAAGAAATTTTTATTACTAATTTTGATTAATAATCCTCTTATCCACTTGCTGTGTTTATATGTAAGTTTTAAAAAATCCAAAACTACTGC
This sequence comes from Argiope argentata, assembly GCA_026289955.1. Lineage (NCBI taxonomy): Eukaryota > Metazoa > Arthropoda > Arachnida > Araneae > Araneidae > Argiope > Argiope argentata. The sequence goes on along the minus strand of JAOUZG010030883.1, from coordinate 1,211,630 downwards.
CCTTAGGGATTATTTGCTCTTAATTTATTTATTTCGAACTAAAGTTATTTATTTAATCGAATTTAAAGTTATTTATTTTAAGCGAATCATAGTTCTCATTGTAATTCAATATTACAAAAGGAAATAATGCTGAAATTTCATGTATTCATTTAGAAATGTTAATTACTGAACCAGTTGTGGTTTTGTTACTATTATTGTTTGGAAATACGTTGAATATATGTCATTTCTTCTCTGTTGAATACTCAAAGGAATGAAAAATTAAATTCAAATGTTTAATGGCATCAAAACATTTTACTTTTTCAAAATCTGATAATTAAACCTTCAAATAATTTTGTGTGTACAACCTTCACTTCCTTTTTCAAGCAATAACTCTAGTAAGGCAAACCATAAAACAATGGAACATTTTTTATTGTATGCGTAGCGAAATAAGGATTTTTTTAAAAAAAACATGACTAATAAAGCCAGGAGGACGTATAAAAATTTAGAATTCGTAATTTTTTAAGTGTTATATTTATTGACACAAACAACATAAAATACAATCCTATAATTCCTTTAAAGTAATTTTATACTTGGAAATATTTTTCTAATTGATATGCTTACCTTTAACAATTTAAAAGTTCTCTATTAGGTCGCGATTAGAGAGGGCACCCTCAATGGTGAGAGTGTGTAGTGGTGACTAAAATTGTGGAAACTTTTAGGAAAAAAATCATTTTTTTCATATCTAAAGGTTCAGAACACTAAGTTTTATTTAAAAAAATAATATAAAATTATATATGATAGAAAATATTATTATTCAAGATATTACTAATTAACTTTCATGCAGGAAATTTTCATGCGGGAAATTTCATGCAGGAAATATATTACTAATTAACTTCCATGCAGGAAAAATGCCTTACAACGCCTCGCCATGAAGCGAATTTTTTTAAGTTCATCAGCTATTATAATGTGAAATCAAGATTTAACCATTGCTTTGATTAACTGAGTTGTTTCGTACGCACAAGTTTCTTCAGTAGCTTCCTTTACTTTTCGATTCGGCTAAAGTCCTTGACTATTTGGAGGTCACTCCAGTAAAGGAATAAGATTATCTTGAAGCCACGTTTTGCACACGTTAATGAGATGGCATGCAGCTGAAACTTGTTAAATATAAATGTTTTATTGTCTTGGAAAAGATTGTGAGAGGAAGACTTCAATTTGAGCTCAAGTATTTCATTTATGTATTTTTGGGCATTCCATTTATCACAGAAATTCTATCAATACTTTTTAATGTCATTCAACCACATTAAATGGATGTTTCACTGTAAGGATGCATTCAGAATGTATATCATCGCCAATACTTCGTCTTATGTATTTCAGGCCATTAATACCAAATAAGGATATGCTGGTCTCAATAATCCAAATTAGATTATCCATTGCTCCGTTGTCCAATTAACGTGGGGTTTAGTTCAGTTTAACCTTTTCAACCTTTGTGTTAGAAATAAAAAGGCTTTTTTGGAAGAATTCTAGAATGTCGACCAAATTCTTTCAGTCTGCATCGAACAGACTTTGCACTAACCTTTATATTACATTATACCATTTCTTCTTGCATACTTAAAGATGATTTTTTGTCACTAAGCTTAGTATTTCAATTCTTCTGTCATCAAGTGATGTACTGCATCATTTTCTTACAGAACATCACTTGAGTCTCCTTATATTTCTTCAAAAATTTAGAATTTCCACTTAAGTTTCCACCAATTTTTTTTTCTAATTTCTTCATAAATGTTGCCTTGATCACGTAAGAGCACTATTTTACATCGCTTTTTAGGTGACCAATCAACTCTTTTTGTGATTTTATTTATTTGTATAATTATATAAGCTTACTGAAGGAATGAAAACAATTACAAATAACCAATTTACTGTCAATTACTTAACACACTGACAAATAATTTCGTTTGAAATCAAATAAATTATATTAGGAGTTTAATCCTTCTGTTATCTAATTGACTCATTTCCAAAAAAACAATACGATGCCTGTTTGACAACATTCAGTTGAAGAAAATCTACTCAAATCAGATTAAACAAGCTGTGCTTGTTTTCCTTTGTTATTCAGCTGCAACTTTTGATAGAATTTAAATAATTACACCTTTTAGCACCGTGTTTATAATTAAATTATCTTTCCAATTATATACATAATTTTAGGGTAATATTCTAAATATAATATAGATGCGAGTCCTCATACCTCAAAAATGGACTTTCTAAAGAGATTCCACAATTTTGGCCACCACAGTAAGTAATAAAGTCAACAAAAGAGAAAAAAAATTATATTCGAAATTGAAAAAGTGGTAGAATCGGAAGCCATGTATGCACTAAACAATGCATGATTGCACGTCACATCAAAATATAGAACTATTCTATAATTTGTTGATACTATGTAGCAGAATGTTGTTAAATGTTGTTCAATTAGTCTGAGTGTGAATACTTAATGGTGTGAATAACTCCAACAGAAAAGCACAAATTTTATTTGTGTTATTTAACTGAAAAGTCAATTTTGTCCTTCTGCCGAAATAATAACATAAATCATAGAAATTTTACGAAATAACCTCCCAATGTCATTTCTCCAAAGGGTCGAAAAGGGATCGGTATGAGTAATTTAAATAAATTAGAACCAACCCGTATTCATCGCAGAGTCTGTATTTCTGCCTGAATAATAACACCATTATCTTTCCGAATCATCGATACTTTTAACATGATCCTGTATCTCCGCATTTCACTACTGATGATTGTAGATATTAATTTCCCTATAAATGGGCACTAGTTTTAAAGATGAAACAATATCTATCAGTAAGTAAATTTGGAGCATAAATTTAACTCTTTGTAATAAGCTACATTCATCAGTTACAAAATGTGAAATTACTCAAGCAATCGTTTATTCTCAACAGTAATTTAAAAAAATGATAATGCATAAATAAAGTACGCACACTACATAGGCACTTTTTTGTCATTTTAATCATTTTTCCAATTTAAGATACTTTTAACCTGATCGTGTATCTCCGCATTTCACTATTCCAATAGTTGTAGATATTAATTTCCTAATACTTTTAAAGATGAAACAATTTCTGTTCGTAATTAAATTTGGAACATAAATTTCCCCTTTTGCAATAAGTTGCATTCATCAGTTACAAAATACTAAATTACTCAAGCAATCGTTTATACTCAGAAGTAATTAAAAACTGATAATGCTTGTATAAGGTACGTGATATTTTAGGCATGTCTTTGTCATTTTAATCATCTTTCCGATCGTCGGTACTTTTAACCTGATCCTCTATCTCCACATTTCACTATTCCAATAGTTGTAAATATTAATTTTCTAATATGTGGAAATCCCTAGTATATATTTCCTAATACTTTTAAAGATGAAACAATTTCTGTTCGTAATTAAATTTGAAACATAAATTTCTCCTTTTTTATAAGCTGTATTCATCAGTTACAAAATACTAAATTACTCAAGCAATCGTTTATACTCAAAAGTAATTAAAAACTGATAATGTCTGTAAAAGGTACGTAATATTTTAGGCATGTCTTTGTCATTTTAATCATCTTTCCGATCGTCGGTACTTTTAACCTGATCCTGTATCTCCATATTTCACGATTTCAATAGTTGTAAATATTAATTTTCTAATATGTGTTAATTCCTAATATATATTTTCTAATACTTTTAAAGATGAAACAACTTCTGTTCGCAATTAAATTTGGTACATAAATTTCAGCTTTGTGATAAGCTGTTTCCATCAGGCACAAAATGTTAAATTATTCAAGCAATCAAATACTCAAAAGTATTGAAAAACTGGTAATGCCTGTATGAGGTACGTAATTTTTTAGGCATTTTTTTGTCATTTTAATCATCTTTCCGATCTACGGTACTTTTAATGTGACCCTGTATCTCTGCCCGCATTTCAATATTCCAATAGTTGTAGATATTAATTTAATAATATGAGGAAAATTCCTAATATATATTTCCTAATACTTTTAAACATGAAACAATATCTGTTGGATCATAATTTTCCCCTTTTTTAATAAGCTGCATTCATAAGTTACAAAATATTAAATTACTCAAGAAATCGTTTATGCTCAAAAGAAATGAAAAAACTGATAATGCATATATAAGGTACGTACATTTTTTAGGCATGTTTTTGTCATTTAAATCATCTTTCCAATTTACGGTACTTTTAACCTGATTCTGTATCTCCGTCCACATTTCACTATCCCAATAGTTGTAGATATTAATTTCCTAATATGTGGAAATTCCTAGTATATATTTCCTAATACTTTTAAAGATGAAACAACTTCTGTTCGTAGTTAAATTCGGAACAAAAATTTCACCTTCCGTTATAAGCTGCATTCCTCCGTTACAAAATGCTTAATTACTCAAGCAATCGTTTATATTCAAAAGTAATGAAAAAAAAAACTGAGAATTTATATATAAGGTATGTAAATGTTTTAGGCATGTTTCTGTCATTTTAATCATCTTTCCGATCTACGGTACTTTTAACTTGATCCTGTATTTCCGCCTTTCATTGCTGCGATATTTATAGATATTAATTTCTCTGTATGAAGGAACCACATTTATAAATGAGACAACATGTGTTCATAATTAAATTTGGAGAACAATTTTCACCATATGTAATAAACTACATTCATCAGTTAAGAAATGTTACTCAACTCAAGCAATCTTTTCAATTCAAAAGTAAGGAAAACAACTGATAATGCAAATGCAAGGTATACAAATTTTATATATAGGCAAAATTATTTAATGTATTAATATTTGATTTTTTAAGATTATTACATTTTTAAAAGAATATGCTTTTGAAGGAAAAAACTGCCATTGGGTAAATTGCTGTTAGTAGCAGTATTAAATATAACACTCATGGTTATTTATTTTATATGCTTTTTTTAATTTCAACTAAACCTTCTTAAATCCAATTTTATATTCACTCAAAATATCAAAAAGTAAAATATTTCAAATAAACATAACAAAATTTCAATTTATAATTATAATGTACGCCAAGTGTGTCAAACTCAAATTCTAGTGCAAGCTAAATAAACAAAGTTATACAAGCCACAAATAAGCATACGAATTCCTTAGTTTTTATAGAAACATAATATTATTTTGGAAACAATGTTTCAAGAATACTGAGACAATGGTAAAGCCAATATTTTATAAAAGCAAAGCAGCAATCACGATTATCTCTGTTTGAATATTTCTTGGAATTACTTCCGTATCTTTGGAGAAAATTGAGGAAAGGAAGTAAAATTTTTATTCTAACTTTGTTTCAAATTTAATTCTAAGGTATATAAATGTTTTTTCACATTTTTTATATGATTCATTATGTTCTATGAAGATTTTTAATCAGTTATTTCCAAAAAAAGCATTAGTATATGGGTATGTTAACCAGCCATAAAATATTTGCTGCTATTGTGGAGGACTGATGTGTATAATAACCCATCATTGGCAAACACTGAAGTTTATTACTAATAAATATTCCTAATTTCGAATTCTAAGGTAAAGCTACAAAATTTTTACTAAAAATTATGTTACGTACCATTATATTTGCTGGGCCGCAAAGTTATCCATTGTGAGTTTGACATCCTTGGTGTACACTTTTCTTAAAGTAGAATTAATAATAATAAAACAATCTATACTAATTATTTAATACATTACTAACACATTTAGGAGCTTACTTTTTACTTTATAATATTAATGAGGCACAATATATATGCTTTTCACACCCATTTTGAACTTAAAATACTCATTAAACAAAATTAACTACTTGCATACATATTCGAAAATCGTATAAAATGTTTTCGAAGCTTATGAAAAAAAGCTATTCGGCGTCATAAGAATTAAATGAAATCATAATATGTTAATTAAATTTTTAATCAAGTTAAAATTGAAATTGTAAGTTAAAAAGAAATTTTTAATGTACAACTATTTTTTAAAACATAAAATGGAATTGTCTACTTACCCTTTTGTGTACGGCGGCTCCAGATCAAATATAAAAAATACAAGCTTCAGGGTTTCGAACTCATGCCCTATGAAGTTATAAAAGCATTCCACATTCTCACTATAATTATCTGGATAATCAGGGGAGGAAAAATTTCCTACCTTGCTTACTTTGCTATCAAACTGGTAGAGGCATCGGGCTGTAAATATGAAATAGATATATTTAGACATTTTTGAAAATGAGACACTACTATCAACGGCAAATTATTTTTCAAAATAATTCTGGAACTAAAATAAATTTTGAGAAAATTTTAACTTCCTAATTCCCTTGGGATATAATTTTTTGATTGTAGTCTATATTTTTAATGTGAATTGTTTTGTTCAAATTTAAAGTAAATCAGCATATTTTTACACATTATAATACTCTAAAATGCTGCTTCTGTCTAAAATCTATTTGTGAAACTTGAAATAAAAATCTTGGAAACTATTGGAATTTTTCAATGTTTTATTTTTCTTCGATCATCTGTGTCAGAGTAGGAATTTAACTTCATTTATCAATGACCTAAAAATAAATAACTTCCATATGCAACGGATCTAGGAAATCTGGAACAATTGTAAATAAATAAAAATTCATCAACAATAATTTTTAAAAAATTAAAAAAAATTAAACAAGCTTGTGTGTAATTCAAAATATGTTTAAAATATTAAACAAGAGATCATTGAATGTCTCTTAGCATATTTTAAAAATCATTCAATAAAACTGTAACCAGGGCCTGACTAGGGCAGGGGCATACGGTTGCCTGGGCCCCCACAAAAGTGATTCAAAGCTGCTGCTCTGAATCACCTCGCAGCTACCCTGGGCCCCCACATAAGTGAGGCCCCCAAATCAAATATAGATTTTATTTCATGTTTCCTTCTTTAATGAATGTTCTTCATTGCTAAAATAGTAAAGCAGAGGGGGGCCAAAAACAATTTTTTCCCCGGGCCCCAACCTGGCCAAGTCGGGCCCTGAGTGTAACTTTATCAATTAATAAATAGTAAAAGGGTGTTAGTAATATGGATTTTATAGCTTCACAAATTGATTCTAAATCAAATTTTTAGATAGATAGAAATTTCCTCTGATCTATTATTAAACTTTTGTAATATGTTGAAATGCAACGGAGAGAAACTCTAATTTTTATCTCTGTAATAGATTGTCTTCAATCAAATTACTCAATAAAGGGCTTTTCTTTTAAATATTACATTTCTTTTACAAATATTAAGTGTGTGTTCACATTGGTGTACGTGTTTATGTTTGAAACAGTGGCAAAATAAAACCAATGACAAATATAATATCTTTTGATTATGACTTCGATAAGCACAGCATATCTTGAAAATTCTGCAGTTATTATATTTTACTATTTTCAGTAACGATAGCAACTGTAAATACTTACGTAGGTAAGTCAAATTTCCTAAGAAAATAATATTATATTATAAGAATTTTGCAAAGCTAAATTAAAAGCAAAACATTTAATATAACTTATTATTGCTTTAAAAAAATTTGTTGGATTGAAAAACTATACATTTAAAAACAACATAGTCAGTATGTTTGAGTTTTCAGTAAATCTGTCTAATTCTAAAACTTATCTATTTTTCCTTGCATATTCAGAACACTTTTTGAATTTCCTTATATTATCAGAGATAGATAATAATTCGTGGCCATTAACACGCTCCCATCAGCAAGCGAAGTTATAAAATTTTGACCCTGATTATCTCCAACTAAATCTTGAATGATGAAGATGAATGTTTATTAATAGATTGATGTAAATTTACTATCAAATTATTCATATAGGCATTAACTTATATTCTCTTTTTTACAATAAAGTCAATATGGTTAATCAATTTTATTACTTCTACTCATTGAAAGTCTCCAACTAAATCTTGAATGATGAAGGCGAATGTTGATCAAAAAATTGATGTAAATTATTATTATTTAATTATATGCGTTTTGTTACAATACAACCAAAAGGATAATCAATTTTATTAATTCTATTCATTGAAAGTCTCCAACTAAATCTTGAGTGATGAAGGCGAATGTTGATCAACAGATTGATGTAAATTTACTATTAAATTATATGTGCTTTGTTAAAATACAGCCAAAAGGGTTAATCAATTTTATCATTTCTATTCATTGAAAGTCTCCAACTAAATATTGAGTGATGAAAGCAAATGTTGAGCAACAGATTGATGTAAATTTACTATTAAATTATATGCGCTTTGTTACAATACAGCCAAAAGGGCTAATCAATTTTATTACTTCTATTCATTGAAAGTCTTTATCTACTTTATTGTGCACTGAGTGATAAAACGTTCAGGTGTATGTGCAGGCTTTATCTTTGAATATTGTACTAAAAAACCTTTCTTAAGGGTCTCTTCGATTCTACAGAAGAGTGATTTAAAAGCAAATTTATAATTTGAAGCTTTACAAAACATAAAATTTAACACCATCATCTTAATTGATTCATTATATGCTAAATCATATATCAGTGATATCTTCTCTTACAATATCAGGAGGAAAATAAGGAATTCTAATAACCTGGATATGGCTCGTTTTATGTCTTTTATTATCATCTCCATATTTCTATCCTGAAGAATGAGGAGCAGCCTCATAAAAAGAAAATTCTTGTCTGAAAGAACCATTAAAGCTGCGAGCGATCTACCTGTTTTCTATTCATAACGATGATCAACTTCAAACGTTGTAAGGCCAGATGATTGCAGGAGTTAACGATCAGAAACTGTTTCGATTGAAACGAATATTGTTATTGACAAACCAATAACAAATATTCAATAGTTAACACAATGAGGTAGATTTCAAATGTATTATTAAAATATGTTATACCATTTACTGGATCGGCGTTAAAAAAAGTTATTTTGAATTATCAATCTGCAATTTCCATGGGAATAGAAAATGAACTTAATTCATATCAAGAAAATATAATTAACATTTATAATTTATACCTTATAGCAAAAAATGAATATTAATTATACACAGTAGAAATTAGGTTAGGAAAAATATCCCTTACAAACTGGATTCCAATTTATTACCCCGCCAAAAATCAATATACTTTTATGCTTCTATTAAATGATAATAAGTCAATTGATGAGAATATGATTTGTAGAAATGACTCAAATTTTAATTACTTTCAAGCGATGAAGTTAAGCTCGATCTATTAGGTTATTCGGGAAGTTTCAGCCGATGTTCAATTGTTTGCTCTAATTATTATGGAATACTGAACTGCTATTATCCGATTTTCAATTCAGAAATTTTCTGAAAGGTGGGGCTTTAGCCAATATTTTGGTCTATTCATCATTAATAAGGCTTCATTTTATTTATTTGTCATCGGCAAAACATAGAGAGTAAAAATATTCAGTTTTGGAATCTAATACATTTTAACACCATAAAAGCAAGAATTATTTTCAAACTGTTGCAAAGATATGTGTTGTTTACGAAATTTATGAATAAAAAGTGTGTAAATAATTCTGATGGTACAAATGTTGAATTTGCAGTTGGCAACACTCCATCGTCATCAATCTATTCGTAGCTGATAACAATTAGCGCAATGATCACAGTTCATAATCACAATTTGCACAAAATGAAACAAGTCAACCCCTTCAGCCCTGAATTTTTAAAATGAAAAATATAATAAAATATAGAAATTAAGGATAAGGGTCACCAAAAGAACAGCAACATTTAATTTAATTTAATTTTGATCAGGAGTATAGGAAACAGAAAGTCGTTGCAAATGCCACCGGGTGAGCCGAAAAGGTAAAGTTAATTTGCCAAAAATCAAACGTTTTGAGCCTTTGATGCCCATTGCTTCGGCCTTGATGTTTGAATACACCACAGAGATTAAATAGATCATATTTCCAGTTCATGTGATTTATTAACATACATTGCAAAACCTTTGCAAATTCCCTTTCGAAATTCCAGAAGAGTTATAGATCTTCTACATTGATGATGATGCATCAATTCTGAGTAACTTCTCTCAAGTTCAGTTCAACTCCATACTCTTATTCCGCTGACATTGAGCGAACTCAACATTCGATTTCTCAAAAGCTAAGCCAAATGATAACATTTTTACTATAAATTATTGTTATATACTCCAAAATTAATACATACTAACTTTTGTATGAAAATAAATTCATTCCTTACAGTTTTGGCGGCTAATGGGTTAACCTGAAACATCCAGAATTAGCGAATCATAAAGGGGTGGTTTGTCACAAGGATAAGGCTAAACAAACCACATTTACCATTTTACCACTATACTGTAAAGTTGCTGGAGCTAGTCTGAAATGTCTCAACACACCTACCATATAGTCCTGACATACTACCTTTGGATTACCATCTGTTATACTTTATGCATTATACGTAAAGTGAGAAATTAAATTTTCTGAAGTAATGAGAACTGCAGCTACCTAGAAGAAACTTTTATTAATAAACAGAATAATTTCCATCAGAATATAGTAATGATATTTTCCCAAGTAAAGAAAAACCTTATCAAATAAATTGGCTCGCATATTACTCGACAAACTTCATTCATAATACAAATAAGTTTCTTTTTCAATTTACCATAAAAATTGGAGGAGTTTTCATAAACAATCTAATATTTAAAAGGATTTTTTTAATTAAAAATCTATTTAAATTGTTCGGTTAGGTTGAGATGAGTGATGAACAGTTTTCCTTCTCTGAAATCAAAAGAATTACAAAAAGATCACCTCTTTGTCTCTTTTAATTACAATCAGAAAACATTTAATCCAAAAGTTTCTCAATACATTAATTTTTCACTAGCTATTTCAAATTAAGCTATTTAAAGACCCAAATTCTGAGACATTCCATTTTTAAAATTAAAGAAACAAATGAACTAATTTAATATCTAATTGAAATTGAACTTTTCTTTGATCTCCATAAAATAAAATTTTACTTCGTTTTGAGGAAAATAACAAACTAAAGTGATGTTCATTAATAATTAATAAATACTAATTGCAACAAAATCTATTGATATATAATCTGTGCTATGCGATAATATATTTTAATTAATGTATTTTTATTAGTATAGTTATCATTAAAACGCCTACGCATTTCTAAAATTTTGTCTTTCATTTTATTTGTGCAATCCAAGTTCAAAGAAGTAAAAAAAGGATTTGATATCATTCCAATTAATATACATAAATGATTACAATGGGAATATACATCTTTTCCAGGAAATACTTAAATATTTTTATTATTAATAAAAATCTGTAACTTTGGATCAATATTATTTATTCTGACTTATAAACCCTTCTTTGCTTGTTTTTTTTTCTTTTTCTGTGAAATAAATCAGATTGATATAATTCCTAATCAATATTAAAGGGAAAATATTTAAAAAAATCCTAGTATAAATACATAAAATAAAATAATTGATAAACACAGCAAGATAGAAATATCCATCATCCGACAAATTTATATGCTTAAGCTCTATAGAAAATCATTAATGCCCCTCTCTTCAGCATTTCTACACTCATTATCGCTTTTATTATCAAAAGAATCCCAGATTAGTCAAAAAAATATTCAAGAAATCGCATGTTTCTTCAAATCCCAACAAACATTAGAATGCCAAGTTCAAATCTGCTATAATGATTGTGACATCTAATTTTTTCGATTGCTACATTTCTTAATACGTAATAGTCAAGAAAAAATTTACAGTACAACTGCTTTGAGTAAAATTTTTTGTTCACTAAATTTTTTGATGGAAATTTCTATCACTATGCAGAGAAGAGTTAAAACAAAATTACAAAGTTAAACGTTTAGAAATTGAAAGAATAGATTTCAAACAGCTTTAATTATTATTGAATATAGTAGTTAATAAACAAAATAACTTAATTTCTACTAATTAAATACTATCTTGTTTAGTGATTACCTGATTCCCCTATCCAATTAGTAATATTTATTTGATTATGACAATCAACTTGAAAATTTGTAAATAATTTTTTAAAGCAGAAATCATTAATTTTTAAATTGGGAAAAAAAGAGAACTGAACAAAAAAAATAGATTTACTTTTGAAATAAATTTTGATATGTGACTAGAAAGAAAATATGCTGATGGTGGACTTGCCCTCAATTGTTAAATGCATTTTATGCAGAATGATTCAAAAAATATGAATTTATTAGCTTTTAATTTTGTTATAATGATGCGCAATTTTAATTTTAGTAACAATAATTACAAATTATTTAAATAGTTATAAATTATATGTACAATACAATAATCAGCAAATGATTGATATTTTCTCTTGAATGGAATACCGTTATGAAGATGAAAAGATGAATTCTAAAAAGTGGATACATCATCTGTTTTTGATCCGATGCTAGAAATAAATCGAAGAAACATTTTACACATTGATTTAAATTAAAGAAAAAAAACAAAATTCAAAAATATCGTCTGAATAAGCTAATAAAAGAATGAAAATGTATTTAATAGTATTATGAAAATTATATACTTTTATGAACTACTTTTTGAAAATTTGTCAGAGCTAATTAATCATTGTAATCGCAGCAATAAATTTAGTAATAATCATAGTAATAGTTTACATCATAGTAATAAATTTAGAAATATTGAAAATACCTTTTTAAAATCTTCAAGTAAATACACAGGTCATATTTTACGTAATATTTAAAAAACGAAAATCACATTATTTAAAGGTTTGACGAAAGCAATGTAATCGATTTGACTTTAAATTACAGCTATTTTTTGTTTCAAATCATTTTTAAAAAATCTGTTGTTTTTTTTTTCAAATAAAATTGTTGGAATCGGGGAAGTAATTACATCTGTGCATACTAAATGTAACTGAAAAGATAAATTATTTTATTGTATTATGGTATAAAAAAATTTTTTGTGCAATAACATTTTTGAAAATTATCTCGAGTAAAAGATAAAAATTCGTTTATCTTCTTATCAATTAAAATTTCAGCAAAATTTCGTAAGATAAAAATTGTTGAATTGCACATTACCACTTTCTTAAATAAAAAGTATAAAATTTGGAAACTCTATTTTCTAATGTTCTGCAATACGGAAGACCGTCACAGAAGTAAATACTCTTAACTTCACTTTTATTAAAAGTAGATAAAGAATTAATTCCTCCTTTTTTACGATTAAAATTTAAATAAATATGTCATTCTTAGTTACAATAATAATAAAATTTTAACCAAAATTTCAGCTACCCAGTATGCAAAAAGTAGCTTTATTGATAAATGCATTGCCTCCACAATAGAAACATGAGAATCTTTTTATTAAAGCATGATATGGAATTATATATATTCTAAAAAATAATCGAATACTTAAATCAAAATATCAATTTTGAAAAAAAAAATGTTTAAAAAACTATTTCCTGTAATTTGCATCTAGAGAAACACATTGAAATTGAATAAGACTTATCAGATATAGTCAATTCGCTTTTATTTGGTAATTTTTCTCCCAACGTATATGAAATAAAAGTTTTGAAGATTATTTTTCTCTCTTTCTCATTCAAGTACATTAAAATATTTGTTGATTTTAAAGTTTAGTATTTCATCACAATTTCAGTAAATTCCAACAAATAGAATTTTTAACATCATTGGATCTGATTTTTCTCTAATTTTCTTAACAAAATGTTAATTACCAATGGACAATTCATTTTGTCATTTAACTTATATTAAGTCTAAGAACAGAACTTTTTGTTGCATTTAAATATGACAGCCAGATACAAGAATTTGTTTTGAAAAATGCACAGAATGCTTCATCACCACAAGGGGCACCTCAGATACGGGGATGAGAAGCTTTCGGTGGATTTCATTTCCCAGTGTGTAAAACGATATGTTATGTTGAATTTCCTCCTCGCCAATCACGGACATACTTACTAAAAGAAGAATTATACCGTGGCCAATAAGGATTCAACCACAGTTCCTTCCTCAATGTTGCCGTGACGATTATCATTCAATTATTGCAGATGCTAAGGCTAAGCGAAGGGGGTGATTTGATGACGGAGAATGTTCTAAACACTTTATCATACAAATTATTCCCGTTAGTGATTATTTTTAAGCCTATAAAACCATGCTATATTGAAGAATACTTTGTCTTCAATTCAATTCTAAGAAGCAGAAAATGAATATGTAAAAGCATTCATTCTACCAATACTAGTTACTGGTCTGGGATAGCCTGGTTGGTACAGCGTTGGACTCGTATTCCCTAGATTGCAAATTCGAACCTCGCCGGCCGAAGACTTCCCGACTGTGTGTGGCTGACGCTCGTTAAATTTGTCGTGGTCACAAAGTTCTCATGTCGAGAGTAATACCACAATTAGCTTT
>JAOUZG010030883.1:1140437-1189078 GCA_026289955.1 Argiope argentata | reverse complement strand
CACCTTTAGAGGTTCCATCTAAAAGTAGGTCGAAGTAGGATTTTTTTAAATATATCAATTTCATTTAAGTCATCACATAACTTTTGGAGTTATTTTATTTATGTAAAGCAGTTAATGTTTGCCTAATATACCAAATGGCCATCTATAATTGTACAGCACTTATATATAATCATAAATATTTTTCCATGAATAAAAATGAATATTTTTTCATTAACAATAAAAAACGCCAATGAGAACTCATTTTCATTCCTCAAGGGTAAATTTTGAGCTACTTGTAGAAGTTCCATCTAAAAGTAGGTCGAAGTAGGATTTTTTTATCAATTTCATTTAAGTCCTCTCATAAGTTTTGGAGATTTTTTAAAAATTTATATATAGCAGTTAATGTTTGCACTAATATACAAAATGCCCATCTATAATTGTTCAGTACTTGCATATAATCATCAATCAAAAGTTTTGAAGCCAGAAAACATAAAAAGGTATGAAATCGTACAAATAATATGAATAAGTCGGTTAAAGGGTAGTAATAACAGAATTTAAATGGTCACATCTTAAGTAAGATGGCAATCAAATCAAATATTTATACACTAATTATGTATATTTTTGACTGATATTTGATTCGTGTAAAATTGTTAAATTGAAAAGACAGTGTGAATACATTTGCTTATCAGTTCTATTTCTTGATTGGAGCTTCTATATGTAATAGCAAGTAAAATCGTTACTAAAATTATAATCTTATTTTGGGGACATATTTATGCACTTTTATTTAAAGTGACTTTTCATGTTTGTATTGAAATTATCAAATGTTTGTACTAATATTGTTTGTTTGAAATCACTTTAAAACTCACTTTTTGATGTGCTAAAATGTTAAAATTTTTCACACATTTTTTTAATGACATTACATTATTTCTTTACATTGAGATCTTTGCATAATGTAATAAATAAATAAAAAAAAATTTCGTGATTCCCTAATAATGAAATATAAATTAAAGACTATGAATAAGAGAATACTTAAAATAAACTATCAGAGCCATTAGTAAAAAGTTACTTATACTATTTGCTTATATTAAATTTCAAATGATTTAGAAAACTTACCTAAAGCTTCACTGTATATAAACATCAAAAGAGGATACTGCACCAGCCTTCGTTCACTTACACGCATCTAAAATCAATAAAAAGTATGTTAATTATAGTAAATATGTATGTATATTATAGTAAAGTATGTTAAATGTAATGTATGGGGAAAACCTATTTAACAAAAGAATTAAAAGAAATATACAGTAATTACTGCAACTTTAAAATAATTTTAATATTCTATTGTTAATCGAAATGATCAAAATTACAAACTGAAAATAAAAATAAATTAGTGAAAGGTGAGAAGGTAATTAAACATTTAGAAGTCATTACATAAATTTCGTGACATTATAGCTAAAATATTTGATATAAAAAGATGCGAGCAACTTAAATTAAGAAGATTTATCTTTCTTTAATTCTACAGCATATATCAGGTACCAGATTATTCTTCAGATAATACAAAAATGTTAAATGAAGTTTGCCTAAAAATCGGCCAATAAAACAAAAGAAAGAATTAATGAAATACAAAAAAGATTAAATTATGCATGCGGCAATTAAAAGCAAATTAAAGGGATCACAAGTAAAAATAAAAGGAATCTGATATTTGCAATGAAACTGATAACAAAGATGAAACTGATTAAAGTTGATGCGAAACTTTAATTAATTTATTTTTTCTTTCAAAGAAGAAATATTTCATTGGGGAATGTTTAGAAAACAAATTAATTAAATGATAAGATATATTACGGAAGTAAATCTAAAAAAGTTCTAATTAAAATAATGTTTTAGATAGTTTATTGAAATGCATAGCAGCGACTAAAAAGAGTAGTATAATTGTTTTCTCCTATAAAGATCCTTGAAAAGTCTTTAAAGGATTAGATTTCTGTAAACATCTTTTCTCATTAAAAAAAGTTTACTGTTTTTGGTAGATATTAGTGTCACCGCTTTGGAATTTTTTAGTGGTTCTTTTCTTTTTTTTTTCCCATTTTTATATGAGTTATTTCCTTTCTGTATTTTTTTAGCTTTATTACCTTAACCCTTTATTTACATATTTATTTTGCCATTAATTTTTCAACTTTATTTTTGAAGGAGTAGTTAACATTCCTTGCAGAATAATCCCAGAGAATTAAAGGAAATTTTTTTAATTAATCGAAATATCTTAATTAATTTAATTAATAATTAAATATTTTTAATTTCTACAATTAACTTATATTAACTTCTTTCTATTTTGATTACAATTTCTGTGTTCTTTTAAATATCATCAGAAAAAATTGTCATATTACGAAGATGTAAACCAGATTTAAATGGTACTTTTAAGTACCGTCAGTAAATGAAGGGTTAATTCCATATTAAGCTCATGTGTATGAAATGTGTAGAATTCATTCAGGACACAGTAGAATCTTTGAAGTTTCCCAAAGTTTCTTAAGACTATTCTGTTCCTTAAATCTCGGCTTATGAGTTAACCCGCTTATTTAATAGGCTAATGGTTCATTTCTTTCTGAACAGGAAAGTACTTTTCTAAAGTAATCTCAACAGTCTCTGTGTGACCAAAGGTTGGCTCCCCTTGAAAAACAAATACTGACTTCCCAAAGTTCCTTAAGCCTATTCTGTTCCTTAAATCTCAGATCATGAGTTAACCCGCTTATTTAATAGGCTAATGGTTCATTTCTTTCTAAACAGAAAAGTACTATTCTGGAGTAAGCTCTGCAGTCTCTGTGAGATCAAAGGTCGATGCCCCTTGAAAACCAAATACTGACTTCAGATAATTTTGAAGACGAGGCGCCTTGACGGGTGGTATTACTAGAGAGAAGATCATTAACATATTATGGGTTTCTGGAATGTTAATCCATGATTAGAGAAGTGTCCGTCATCTCTTCTGAACAGTAACATGATGTGAAGTTTTGTTGTTGTTGTTGGTAATTTTAATTTAGTTCTAGCCATCTTGATACACAGTGCAGTACAAGTTATGATTGACGAAGTCAGATCCATTAAAAATACAAAAATGATAGCTTCCTTGTTGCAATTTCAACTGAAAGACGGTAGTAATATATTTTTAAAAAAATTGATGATTCTGATATTATCTTTCCAACTATATTTTAACCAACGATTAGTAAGATGTAATCTCTGAAACAAATTTACAAAATGACATGTTTCAAGAATTGAAAACTCAAAATGCGACTCCTATTAGAAAGATACGTATTCAGAATAAAGTAAAACTATACGAAAAAATACAAATTTTGTCATTTAACCTAATATCTATTACAAAGTCTGGAAAAAATGTTTATTTAAATTATTCTGTCTTTTTATATTTACTAAATCAATTGAGTTGCTGTCAGTGTCAGAGATTTAGGCAAACAATACAAAGTTAGAAAAGGGCTTGTTTCAAGACTTGAAAAATCAAAATACGACTCCTATTAGAAAGATACGCATTCAGAATGAAGTAAAACTACCCGAAAAAATATAAAATTCTGATATTTAACCTAATATCTATTACAAAGTCTTCAACAAATTTCTATTTAAATTATTCTTTCCTTTCAAATATACCCAATCAATTGTGTTGCTTTCAGTGCCTGAGATTTTGACAAACAATACGAGGACTCTACAATTCATAAATCTGTCACAAATCGCATTATCTGTCCTTTATGGTAAAAGCTACAACTCATTTCCCCACCATTTAAAGTGCAAAGGATATGATTTGACCTAATTCAAATCATGTTCTCGCTGTATATAGGAAATTCAATCAAAATTAAGCAAAACTTATTTTTTATGGAAAATAGCATCCGATGAATTCAGTCAATGTATTAAAAATATTAATCTTAAATAAAAAATAAAAACGCGAATAAAGTATCCCTACTACACAATTAAACAAAGCAAAGATGATGAAAAAGTTCTAAATACTTTAAAAGAAACCAAAGCAATGAAAAAAGGTCAGGTAACAATCTAGTAAAAAAGAAGATTTAATAAAAAATCGTATTATAATTAAATTACACGTTGAAATAGTCAGAGATTGGTAAAGAGGAATATGAATCAGAATTAGAATGCATTCATGATGTTAAATATAACACCATCGCATCAATTTAATAAAAACGTATCTGTGGTCACTTGTTCATGATCTTGTCATGAAATTGAAAAATTCAACGGACGCTTATAGATGAACCGAATGAAACGTGAAATAAGTACTAACACGTAAGAATGGGTTTGCAGAATTCCTATGTTCTGACATTTATTATCAAATAATCAGAAAAGAAAATATTTTTAATATACGCTCTATAACAAAAAAATCGACGCACCGAGACGCAATCATCTGATTGCTTTGAAATTACGTAAGCATGAGTGTTTTGACCAGATATGCAAATGATTAAGCATTGATGTCCAATGAATGAATAGTTTGATCTCCAGCGTATCAGAGCTACGTATCCAGCAGATGTATATAAGGAGCAGTTTTTCAATGGTTGTTAAAACTTTTGGTTTGATTGCGATTCAGATTACCTTTCAACAACTTAAAAAAAGCCTCGCCGCAGTGTTCGTGCTAATTACGAGCAACTGTCAGAATTTGATAGAGGTCGTATCATTGGATAGGAAGAGGCCGGTGGACAAATCGGGGAATCGCTCGTCATTTGAGTTGAAGCATTGCACACAGATTAAAATCATAAGGTTGAATGACTGGATCATCGCAACAGCAGCACTGCGGGAACTATGGTAGATTCTTAAGGACCATCGCCGGCCACGGTTCAACCCTTCCCTTAGGAAGTACATCCCGTCATCGATGGGAGGAATCCAGCCCCTACCAAGGGGGCTAGATCCAACCACCACACAGGAAGCATCTCATCCTCCCCCGGGGGGATAGATATGATGTGAAAATAGAGTTACAGGAGGAAAGGTAGCCAAGTATCTTAATGAAGTCAGCTATGATAGAAGTGTCAGACGCGCTATCCTTTTCACGTACAAATGTACAAGAGGAGGTCCAATGAGTGATAAACAGTTTCGATAAATAATCACATCTTCATAACATTCATACTGTCAAATTTTGGGGAAAAAAGTGGTTTAACCCCTTAACCGGTTTGCCCGTAAGCTGTACATGCATCAATTTATCGAATTTTAATAGTTGTAAACAAAAAATAAAACATTCTTAATAATTATAATTCAATAGTAAAATGACTTTAAATGCGTATATAGCCAAGTATTCCATGGATTTCCATTTTAAAAGAAGAAAATTCAAAATAAGAAAATATTCCCAAAATAGAAGGTGTCATCTTATTAGATAGTAAGGAAAATAAACCGGTTAAGGGGTTAAGAGGAAACTGAAAGTACTTTGGCATCTGTTTCAGCAAGATAAAAAAAACTGAAGATGACAACGTACGACTCTATAGCATCATTTTGAAGCTACAGCATCGTACGTCGTCTATGAACCACTTTGTTTTTATTGTAGACAATTTAGAATGTCATTCACTTGTGTAGAGAGAAAAAGCTGTTTTTGACATTTATCGAAGCCGCCAGCAGAATGTAAATCAAGAAGACGTCGAAGATTTTTGACGTTAAAAAATTTATTCACCAAACTACTTCTAGATCTAAGCGAGGGTGAATCTCAACAAGCTGCTACAAATCCTCGTGTTCATTTCGATGATCAACTCAACCTCAAGAGTGGTAGAAAGAACATACATTGATAGTAGAAAGAATCTTTTATTTTTATTTAATAAAAAGAATTATTGTCATTCTTGCAAATGTAAATTACTTTTTCTTTTTTCCCATGTCTTTCGCATTAAACGAATTTATATATAAGTGATACTCAAGTACTATAGTATCAGAATATAAATTTTTTATATATATTTATAGATAAATGACTTACTTACAGAAATGAAACATTTTACTAAATGCCTTATTTCAATAAGTAATAGGGAAAATAATCTTTCGCAAGAACAGATATAACAAGGATGCACTAAAAAGTTGTAATTAAAAAAATTGAAGGTCAAATATTTATTGCAAATACAAAATAAAGGTAGTTTTTTAATTGGTTTAACAATTTAATTGTTCAGAATAAAAAAAAATCCGTCATGTAGTATGCATTCTATCTAAAGTGATTTAATCTCAGAGGTTAATTACTTGAAATTAAATGTTCTTGCTAACTTTTAAATCGAACTTATCAAGTAGAATGATGCGTTAAGTTTTGGCAACTACATGAAAACCAAAAAATAAATAATTAAGAGAAGAATCTGCCATTCCGCCATGCATTACAAATTGAGATAAATTCCTCTAGCTCTTCTTCTGATGTAAGAAAAAAAAAAGATTTTTTAAAAGAAACGTTTGACAAAACACAAACAAGCATCAAATTTCTAAACATTTTTATTTTATTATATTTTATTCGACACAGGATTTTTTTTCTCAACTCAATGGGGATTCAAAGTTAGTGATGATCTGTTCGTTCATTAAAGAGAAGAAGAAAAGGAGAAAAGAAGAAACAGAGGGTCTTGCTTAATTGCGTGTAAAGTAATTAATACGAGTATAAGAAGGTTTATTCCAAAAAAAAATAATTAAAGTACACATCCTTAGTAAGTAAATAATCCTTTATCAATGTTTCCTTTTTTTATAATGAAATTCATCCTGTAGTTTTAACCACTGTAGCTGAGTTTGTTGAGATTTTAACAAATGTCTTAAATTATTCTTAAAAGTTTAAATAATCAGCAAATAATATTCCACCAATGGAACCAAAAATTATCATTAATTCATATCTCTATATTTATAATCAAATTTTTCTTATGCCATTTATCTTCTTTATACAAATTTTCAGTAATTTATTTCAATACTATTTAGAAGAAAAATATTAATTCTTATAAAAATTCAAGAAAGTAATTGATAAAGGAATAATGAAGGCACCAATTTCTGAATATTTCTCAAACATTTTATTATTTATAATAAAAAGCTTTAATTCATGAAACAAGAATTCACCTCAAAAAACATTTATATCTAGCTTAATTAATTATTTAGACTGTTTTTGAAAATAATTCACATTGTTGTATAACAAAGTATTCGAATACTCACTTTTTTGTAGAAAAGTCATATACTTGAAATATTTAATAATCTTTCTTTGGTTAATCAGATATTCGTATATTACTTTGCGGAAATTCAATATTTCAATTCTGTAAACTCTGGACTTAGAAAATAAACCATAAGCCACTAGTTATGATGGCATAATTACCATAAACGTAACACTTTCAACTCAATTTTATTACCTATGCAATTCGGATTCTCCATTTACGTTTGAAATGCAGTTTCTCTTCTGTCGCCATAATTTAAGACACTAGTTGTCGTGCTGGAAGCTACGTTTATTTATCGCGTATGTAAGCAAAAACAAAATATGTACACATTTACGTGGTTTTTAACTTCGTTACAATTTTGGAATTCTTACATACAACTTCATAAAAGGTTCTAAAGCCCTCAACCATAATTAAAATAATAACTAATTAATTTCCAAGACCGGGGAGGGATAGCTTGGTTGATAGGGCATTGAATTCGCATCCCTTGGAATGCGAGTTCAAACCCACCAGCCGAAAAATCTCTGCATGTGTGGTGACTGGCTTACATTAAATATGTCTCGGTCACAAACTTGTCCATGTCGAGGGTAATACCACTGGAGGTACTGGGTCAGAGGTGTTCGTTCTGTGTTCTAAATCTAAATTATGATCTGTGGAAGAATGGATGAAATGCATGAATGAAGTCCACCCCGTTAAAAGGGTTTGTAACGTGTGTGAGCAAGAAGTCAGACTTCTGCCCTCTGGGTCTCACGGGTTTATACCCTCAGAAGCTACTGCACTCCTCCTTCCGATGAAAAGCAGAAGATGAGAAAAGCAACAATGTCAAAGATTTCAGATAAAAGACATCCTTTCTCATCGTTAGACATCTGTATATAATCATAATATTTCAACGTTATCGTTTCAACTAATATCTTTAAACTGTGACTTTATCCTTTTTAAAAAAGAGGCAACAAATTTCTAATCGTGCAGTCAATATTTCCAGATACAAAGGAATATGTGTGTGTCAAATTTCGTTCAATTACTGTAAGGGGTAGAATTGTATATGATTCAAACAAACAAGCAAATAAATAAGCAAGTAATATAAGAAAAAAATTTTTTAAAAATCAATTCCCTACTTAGGTAATTAGGAAAAATTTATTTTACTTACGTTTTATTAAATAACTACAATTGTTGTTGTTCTCGTGTTCCGCTTTACACCGGAAGGAGGGGTGCAGTAGTTTCTGAAAGTATGGACCCCTGCCCTTCCTTGTGCAGAAATCTGACTTCTAGCTCACATACGTCACAAACCTTTTTTACGAGGAGAACTACATTCATTCATCCACAGATCGTAATTTAGATCTGAAATAGAGAAATATCTCCTCAAACCCAGTACCCCCAGTGGTATTACTCTTCAGATGGAGAACTTTGTATGGCAGACTTTACGTCCACCATACAAGGAGAATATTATGCTGGCATGTTCGAACTCGCAGCCCAAGGAATGAGAATTCAATGTCTTACAAAACAGGCTATCCAGGCCTAACAATCACAGTAACAATAAATAATTGATCAAAAAATCATACTGCTGTTGAATTTTCAAAGCCAAATGTGGCAACGCAAATTGCGTGGATTTTCATAAGCGTGGATGCATGCGTGGATACATAAGTTTGGGTAACGCATTACAAAACAGAAATTTCTAATACTCTTTATTCTGTATTATTTCAATTCGAAAGTACTTCAAAATGAATAAAAAAATCGATTAATTAACAATGTCTAATTTTAAATGCTTCAAACATTATGAAAATAAACAGAATTGTTTTAAAGAATCGTGCGAAAACCTGTCAAGCCTAAACTTATTAGTGTGGGGGGAAAAACAATCTAAATTTGTTACTTATTTGGCGGTGGGGAAATGAAGATTTTTGGCGGGAAAGTTAGTTTTTATTTAATTAGTAAAAAATTAATGAATTATTATTTTTAAAAAACTGTATTACATCAAAAATCATTCACTAAAAGTTTTAAAAATTTCACTTGAGCTTGAATGGATGAATAAAGAGTATTTCATTATATATATATATATATATATATATAACCGTTAAAGTATATAATGCAGTTCTTTTATAGAATACCTAGTTATTCCATGAAATAACTGATCGTGTCCGTTAAAGTGTGTAATATGTTATTAATTTCACACTTTAACTAGTTATTCTATGAAATAACTAGGTATTCTATAAATTAACTAATAAGAGACAGTTAAAGTGAAAAATAAACAATTTAACTAAAATGAAATAGTTAGGTATTCTATAGATAATCAAAGGATAAACAATTAAAATGAAAAAGAAGCAATTTATCTAATTTATGCAGCGTATAAATGGTATTTATGGAAACGCACCATAAAATCATTTGTTACAACAAGGATTACTAAAATGACACTTGGAATTATAAAGAACATTATTTCTAAAACAAAAAAAAATTGTTGATATACTGGATTTTACAAGAACATTTTTAAATTCCTAACCAGTAACTAAACTTTGAGATTTGAGCTGTTCAAATTAATTTGTCGTGTGAAATGTATGATATAGATTATTTTACACTTGAACGGGCTGCTTATTCTATGAAATAACTTGTTAAAACATGAAATACAAGGCAGTTTTATACTTTAAAGGACACTTTTTAGCTATTTCATTGAATAACTAGGTATTCTATAAAATAACGGATTTCATACTTTAACGGTATCATATATACACACATTATATATATATATATATGCATGAATTGATGCTCATAACTGAAACGATTTAAACTGGGGGGATGCTATTATTTTATGCATCACTGAAAAAGAGGGAATGCTTCAAATTAAAATGGCGATTAAAGAGACATTTATTACTCGTCGGATCTCTTACAGCGAATAAACTCCTTAAAGCTTGCTAGAATGAGCGACGAGCGTATCTGTCATCGCTAACTGCTTACGAATCCTGTTACAACATTTTTTATATACTGTTTCTTAATGGGTTCTTTCAATTATGAAGATTAATGCATTTTTAAAGAAGATTTATGATGTAGTTGCATAAATGCATTCGACGTGACTTTAAAAACTCTAGGACCTATTACGATGAATGGTTAACTAGGTCTCACGCAATTACGTTTTTTACTGGCCTTTTCTAATTTATTATTAAATATCTACGCTAATGAATTTATTTATTTATTCATCCATCCATCAAGGTGCGAGCCATTTAGTTTAATTCACAATTAAAGGAATTTTATTTATATCATTTCACTTTCTTTTATCTAATGAGTGAAAAATAGAAAAACTCATTATATTACAAAGTTGAGTTAAAAAGTAGAATTTTATTTTACACATTTTTATTAATGAAAATACTACTTTTTATTATTCCACGTACACGTAAACTACCAGTGTGTAAAATGTTACCCAAAAAAATAATTTCTTCGTCCTTAAAAATTTCAGAATTATCGATAAAGGGCCAAAGATATGTATGGTTAATTAAAGATGACTAGGATTTATTTTCAAATTAAAATTTAAACATTCAGAGTGTAAATATAAATAATTTAAGAAAAATAGATTTATGTAAATAATATCCTTCTCTTTTCAGTTTTATTCAAAAAATTAAAAAAAAGTGTTTTGAGAGGAAAATTTTGAATTTTTATACTATTGGTTGGATAGACAATTTGTAAATGGCTTCTTAACAGGTAATATAAAAAAGATTTTTTTAAAAATCAATTCCTACTTAGGTTATTAAAAAAAGTTTAAGAAGTTAGAAAAACTTTTATTTCAGTTACTTTTTAGTAAATATACACAATTGTTATTCTAGAATTCCGCTTTGGAACAGGAGCACGGAAGGAGGAGTGCAGTAGCATCTGAGGGTATGGACCCCTGAGCACCCGAGAAGTGCACTTCAGAAGTCTGACTTCTAGCTCACATACTGCACAAAACCGTTTTAAGGGGTGGACTTTATTCATGCATTCTTTTCATTTATCCATACATCGAAATTTATATCTAAAATAGAGAACGATCACCCCCAGTAGTATTACTCTCCACATTGAGAACTTTGTGATTCAGATTTAATGTCCGCCTCACACAGATATTCTTCGGCTGGCATTTTCGAACTCACAGCTCAAGGGATCTGAATCCAACGCCCTACCAACCAGGCTATCCCGGCCTAACAATTGCAATTACTATAAATAACTCATCAAAAATTATAATAGCGTTGAATTTTCAACGCCAAATGAGGACTCAGAGCTAATTGTCGCAACACAAAATGCGTGAATTTTCTCCCCTAGTTGGAATAACGCAGTACAGATTAGAAATTTCTAATTTTCTTTATTCTGCTTTATTTTAATTTGAAATTACTTAATCGGAAAAATCGATTAATTAAAAATGTTTTATTTTAAATGCATCAAACTTTATGAAAACAAACAGAATCGTTAAAAATAATCGGCCAAAAACATGATAATCTTAACCCATTTGTGTGGAGAAAATACAAGCTAAATTCGTTACTTATTTGGAAGTGGGGAAATGAAGATTTTTGGCAAGATAGTTAGTTTTTAATTAATATATTAAATGAACTAATATTTGAAAAAACTGTATTAACATCAAATGTCATCCTTTACAAGTTTTAAAAAATTTACTTGATGTTGATTGGATGAATAAAAAGTTTTTTATTATCGATTGAAAATTTGAACTTTATATATATATATATATAGTAGGAATTGAATAAAAATGCGTCTTTTTTTGGAGAAATGACATTAGTAATGTTATTTGAAGCAAAATATTTTATTCAAAGATCTTTTTCGATGTGATGCAAATTCATTCATTATATGCACTTCTCTGCATCAGCAAATACAATGCAGCTTCAACAAATAACAGCCTCTCTGCATATGTACAAATCTGCATCAGCTCTTTCTCTTCTCGAATCTATGGTACGTCGACATACAGTTTAACAAGATTCTAAATATGGACATTTCTGATTTTATGGATGGAACTCTTTGATAATAGTCGGGTTTTGAGTGAATGGAATTTCACTATAGCAGTCGAATCGAATGTTTTCCGACCGATAGCTGGTATGGTCAGTTATACAGAAGGCAAATGTGCTTGCATAATTTCCCCTTATGTCATTAGTTCAAATATATTTTGATTTATGTCGTAGATTATAACCAGTACTGTTTATATGAAACACCTATAACTTGAAATAGAGTTTTATCGATTCTTTCAAGACTTTTTTCATGTGACTAGAATGATACTGATCGAGCACACAATGTTGTCTTCAGTTGAATGCACTTTGTATTGGAGGGGTGAATGGTATTTTAAACAAGTTTTTGCTTAATCTCTTTCCATTTGCACGATGTCTACCAGCCTTATAGTATATTTTTACATCAAAACATAACAGCAATATTTTATATTTCCATAACCAATTTTTATCTTTGTAATTGACAAATGAAATGAAATCTACCTAAGCCACTTTTCTATAGGTATACTGATAAGTAGTAGAAGTCGGATGAAGTATATGTGTTTATGGGAATTTTGTTTAATGCAATGGTGAATTTATATCAAATGATAAAGATTTGTTTTATTTAACAATTTAAATTGAGCAATATTTATTAGACAAATAATGTCAAATTATGTATATGTTATTTACGTAAGAAAAATATGAGAAACATAACAAATAGCGATAACATTCAGGCCGCTTCCTGAGTCGGAAAAATTTAGACTGATTCTAGTTTATATCACCTTGTATTCCTCAGGGCACCGAAACGATAGCACAAATGAGGAAAGAATATCAATAACAATTACTTTGTAACACAAATTACATTTCCAAGAGAAACGAAGAGAAATTATAACTTATAAAATGAAAAATATGAAAGAAAAAACACCTATCAAACCATCCTTATGAAACCACCATCCAACCATCCTTATGATGACCATCCATCACGAAGTTCATAAAGGAAGGTATACTGATTATCACATTGACACTTACCAACTACTGGATTTAGTAATTATCACATTGACACTTACCTTATTGCTAGATGAGATCCATAGACTCAAGATCAATTCTCCGGGAACAGTGACTACTCTTAATCCCAAGAATGTAACTTGTCGATAGAGATTTCTATTTATTTATAAGGCTAAATACCGAATTCACCAAGTATAAAGGGCACCGCCTATCTAACCGGTGAACGGTTACGGATTTTAGCTGTTCACTAGAAGCAAGAAACAAACAGAACGGCAACTACTTCCGAAAGAAAGCTCCCTGTCTTACCGGAGAGTGATGAGAATGAAAAGTACAAGGGAAATGACGTAGAGAAACGTGACTTGAGGGGAGAATAATTTTGAGGATACTAGGGATTTGGACACCCCTACTCACCCAAAGAATGTTAAACATTAAGAAAAGAAAACCGGAGATAAGAATGATTTCAATGACCACCTCTGTTAGATGTTATCCTTTTCGAACGCTTTAAACTATTTTTCTGTTTAATCAGATGGATTCTATCGTAATTCCTAATGGGGATAGAAAGACAATACATTTTTAATTGGATGGAAGCATTTCTGAATCGGAATGCTTTTCAGAATCTCTATAATAAAAAATGAACCACCAAATCGGTTGTTAAGCGCAAAACTAGAGGACGACTCGACCAATTTGGCTAATTTTCAATTCCTACTATTAGCTCACACTCTCCCTATATATATATATATATATAGTACAAATTTTCAATCCTTAATAAAATAATGCTTATTCATCTAATTGAGTTCAAGTAAATTTTTTAAACTTGTAGTGGATGACATTTAATGCTAATAGTTTTTTCAAATATTAATTCGTTAATTTTTATTAATTAATTAAAAAATACCTTTCGAGCCAAAAATCACAATTTTTCCATCGCCAAATATGTAATTAATTCAATTTGTTTTCCGACCAAGCCAACGAGGTTAGGCTTAATAAATTTTCGGTCGTTTATTTTAAACGATTCTGATTATTTTCTTTATGTTTGGCAGATTTAAAATTAAAAATTGTTAATTAATCAATTTTTCATATTAATTTTGAAGTACTTTCGAATTAAAATAATACAATATAAAGAAAGAAATTTCTAATTTGTATTGCATTACCCCAACTGGTGTAAAAAATTCACTCATTTTGCGTTGCCAAAATTGGCTTTGAATCCACAATTGACATTAAAAGTTCTACGCTAGTATAATTTTTGATGTATTATTTATAGTAATTGTAATCTTTAGGCCGGGATAATCTGGTTAGTATGGCGTTGGATTCGCATTCCTTGGTCTGTGATGTCAAATATCATTTGCAGAAAGGGGAATGAAAATTGCCTCAAAATTTGCTTTCTATTTTTCCGCTTAGTGTCATGACACTGTCATATATTTATACATATATAAATTAATTGTAATTATTTAATACAGAATAACTAAAATAATATTTTTCTTTGTTAATCTCAGTAAGAATTGATTAAAAAAAGTTTCTTATATTTCTTGTTTTTAATATTTATTGCACAAGGAATGTTCTTATAGAGAAAGAAAAACGAAAAATTGCGATGAAAGTTTTAAAAACGACACTTTTCTTACTTTCCCGTCAAAAATCTCCATTTTCTCGCCGCCACTAAGTAAGACTGTAGTTTGTATTTTGCCCAAGCTAATGAGGTTAGCCTTAAAATGTTTCCAAACGATTACGGGTTTTTTTCTTAGCTTTTGATGCATTTAAAATTAAACATTGTTAACTAATCGATTTCTAATCAGTACCGCGTTACCCCGATTGGCGTTGAAATTCAAGCAATTGTGCTGTGTGTTGTATTTGTTGACAACTGTGTGTTCATTTTATTTAAAAGTTTTAAAAATATGTGTATAACACTGTTGTAGATATCTCAATTTCGATAGATGAATAAAGTAGACTTGACTTGATTTTAAAGAAATACGATTTGTGGATCTGCTTCAATTCAAGTACACATTTTAAATAAATTGCTTTTAGGTTAGTTGTGTGCTTTTCCATGCGTACGAAGTCGCGGGTAAAAGCTAGTATAATACAGATTATAAATGTTAAAAGCACTCACATATTCTATCAAACTTATGAAGTTTGGTTACAGAATGAACATTTGTTTATACAGGAAAACTGAATTATTTTTCTTTTTGTGATATTATCGGGCATTCAAATTTTAAATAACATGATTATGGCAAATACGTATCAATGCAGTTACTTCTCAGGTATACTATTGATCGAAAAAACTTGTGCCATTCTTCAAGAAATAGGAGCTTTATGTCATGCATTTTAAACAGAAAAACAATGTGAATAGAAAAATTCGATTGTTCTCAAATGAAAGGAAGGATTTTATTTTGTGCCCAGATAAGATAGAAAAGCTTTGAATTTCTTAATCTATTTGCTGCACCATTATCCCTGAATGAATTATTTTGAAAATTTGACGCTCTTTTTTAATTTGATGGAATTAAAGCAACCAGGAACCTTTAAAATGACTTTTTCCAATTTTCACCTTAGTATTTTTTCAGGCATTATGAGTAACACTACAGGAGATGGCACACAAAGTTTTAAAGCATTATATTAATTTATTAATGAGTTATAAGGGTTAATATATTGTAATATTTACTATAAATAACGTTAATGAAAAATGTTTCAGGCGCTCTACATTTGTTCGAATGAGCTCCAATTTTTATTATAACTTACTCTAATCCTTTTGAAACGAAATTCGGGATTAGTTTTGAAATTAGAGTACGTAATAGTTTTGAAATTAGAGTACGTATTAAGCTAAACTACTATTAAACTACTTGAATTTTTTTAATCAGTAGTTTTGAGTTATTATATTGGTTAATTTTGATATTTCGAACTCAGATTTCAAAATTAATCCCGAATTTCGTTTCAAAAGGGTTAGAGAAAGTAATAATAAATAGTTGAGCTCCTTCGAAAAAATTTGGAGTGCCTGGAACATTTTTCATTGACGTTATTTATCGCTATTAAATATTATATTAACCCCCCTAGCTCATAGATAAATTAATATAATGATTTAAAATTCTGTGTGTCATCTCCTATAGTGTTACTCTTAATGCCTGTAAAATTTCAAATTGCTAAAATGAAAATTGAAAAAAAAAATCATTTTAAAGGTTCCTGGTAGCCTCAAATAAAAGGAAATGTTTCTGTTTTTTTTCACGAGTAATCTCTATTTGTTTAGTCACAGAAAATATATTTTACGTTTAAAGTAGAAAGGTTACAAACAGAATATTTCTAAATGTATGAATATTTTTAAAAACTGATAACTTATAAGAAAATGGAAATAGAACAGTTACGTTTTCATATAAATGACAGAAAAAAAATGGATTTCGAATTATTATAAAACCATAATTTATTGGTTGTATGCACAATTTAAAAAAAACAAGATAACTGCCCTTTTAAAGCGATACATTGAATAATGAGACAGTGAATGACGTATTTACGTGGAAAGTAGAATGGTTACAAACAGAATATTTCTAAATGTATGAATATTTTTAAACACCGAAAACTTATAAGGAAATGAAAATATAATAGCAACGTCTCCCTCTATTCAGAAACACAGTTAGTTGACGTGAATCAACATTTTTCGTAGCATTAAACATCATTTCTGGTACGACTACAGAACATCAGTAATCGAAATAATGCTTAATATTGTGTATAAAGGCAATTTCTTAAGTGTCATCTGAGATTCTAAATAAAAGACAATAGGCTTTTGGTCATTATATCATCCTATGAAGTCTATAGGCATTTGATAGCTTCAACTTAAATCTATTCAAACCAATAAATTCGCGATGAAAAAAACTTTTATTATTTATAATTTGCCGTCATTAATTTGGAAATGATTTGTTTATAAATGCACTCTAAATTTCTTTCACGCTCTTTATATTCCCTGTGAAATACTACTATTTATTTTCAAATGGAAATCATTACGAAAGTGAAAATCTTGAATTTTATTGAGAGACTATTTTTACCATAAAAGACCAGTTTAGTGCCATTACTTTTGTAATAAGCAAGAATTATTTTCTGTGTTCTTTCCAATAGCTGAGTACGTAGGACTTGTAGCACGCAAAAACACCATTTGACTCAAATGAAAAGCAATTGGAACTCAAATAATACAACTTTTTACCTCACGGAGCTTTAATTTTCTTTTCTGGGATTGTAAAATAAACAGACATTCTGTAAACTAAGTTTCAATCAAGTTAATTTCAATACATTATGCCATCTATGTTAATAAAACATTTTCGCACTTTCTACTTTGGTGCATGACTTTTGACACTGTTGACAAATTTTATACAAGCTTGATTATTTTTTCAGGTAACGAAACTGCTATTTAAGGGCTCTAACTTATAAGCGTATATCATTGATTCTTCAAAAGGAATGTTCAAGGCAGTGAAATAAATATATGAGTATCAAAACATCAATGCCTTTTTTAATTTCATTTTTAAAGTGGTTTTTGCACTCTTTTTTTTTTAAAAAAAAAAGACGATCCTTAAAAATCAAATGCATTATTTCAACTTCAATCGAAATTAAATTTTACCATTTTTCATTCGAAATTTTAATTCTGTCATTACTTTTTTTCTTACGAATTAAGTCACTAACAAATAACCATTTTTAAGTCTATTATTACTAAAACTAAGGCTAATTTACAATTTTTGAAAAAACGCAATATAATAGATAGTACATCCTGCAGTACAAAAATTATTATTTGAGCTAGAATCATTTTTAGAAGTGAAAGATAAATAAGAATTTTCTGTCAAATTTATATTTAGAAAAAATAAAAGATTTCAAAATGTATTAGAAGTTTTACTTCTCTACTGTTATGACTTTTAGCTCATTATTATTTAATATTAAAAAATAAGCAGTCTTTTCTTGAATCATAACGTCTCTAAAGCAAGAACTCCATCAAAATCACCAACTGGTTTCATTTTTTTAGTTAGATAAACCATTTATGAACCCAGTGTTCTAAATTTTATACCTACTTCATTTTGTAATTATTATAATTATTATCACTCTGTATGTAATCATAGTTACATTTTGAAATGGTTATAAAACAACAACTACTGGACCAAATGTTATCAAACGGCAATAATTTAAAGGTCATGGAAATTCCTTTCCCCCCAAAAAAGTCAACATTCAGTAAAAATGGGAAATCACACTGTAGGTAATATTTTAAAACAAAATAGGACTTGAAGACATCAGTTTAAAATGTATTTAATCGTTTCCGAAACGTGAGATAAACCACGTTCTATGTGTATTATCTCAAAAGCATTGTTTATTGTGATAATCTAAACAATTTAGCGGAACTGAAAGATACGATACAACCGAAATGTGCGTAATATTCCTTCTGACATGCTAAGAGCTACTGTTGAGAGTTCAGTAATGCAATTTAACTGGCTTTCAGAAAATGAGCCACATCGAAAATGTTTGTAACACGTTTCAGAAGTGATTAAACATATTTTAAACCGATGTCCAAGTTCCATTTTGCTCAACAATATTGCCTACAGCGCCATTTCCAACTCTGGTTTTGAGGTTTCCAACTTCCTTTCTGCAAAAAGGAAAAAAATCCAGTACTTCCTTTAAATTATTATCAAGTTTTATAACATTTGGTTCAATTGTTTTCCTTTTATGACATTCTAAAAATGAAATATTAATTATAACCACCTTGTAAATTAGATTCATTCATGAGATTTATCAAATTTATTTCATGTTTATTTTTTAATATAAATTTGAAAATGGAAATAAAACAACACATACTACAATTTTATATTTTTGTAAATGATTACATTAACTTTCCAAGCCTTCGGCATTGGAAAAATTTCTTGACAATTCGTAAGGTCTTTCTATTTCAAAGGATTCTTTTAAAGATTCATTAAGTCCAAAATTAAATAAATGATTTAATTCCTTACTTGAAGTAATTTAATGGGGAAATCAGAACTCTGCTCCATTAAACAGCGGCATTTTTTCTTTAACACAAATATCTACCCCATTAGTTAAACTTCCTGCTTGTACATTTCATAAGGTGCTAGAGTTAAATGATCTCATGAAATGAGCAAATAGGTAAATAGAAAAATCTAGAGTTTTATTTAGACATAAAATTCTTCAATCAATAAATTACTACATTTCGTCTTTATTCTAGATTTGATGCTAAAATATTTCTTTGAAACCTGAATGGAGTTTTCTAAAAATAAATTATTAAATTATTTAATTAACTATTCTATATCTCTGATGCTAATAAAAATAAAGTCTTTCCGTCTGCCTTTTGGCAATCTACAGAGCAGATAGATGCACCAAACCATATCAAATTTGGTATATTTCGGATGCTAAAACTCTTTCAATACAATTGCTTTTTTTAATTAAATTCAAATTTCAATTGTTTTATATTAAATCAGATTATGGTACTTTTAATCAACTTTTCTCCAATAATTTTCGTAAGAAAACCGAATACATAAAAAAGATAAATAATACCGAATGAAAAGAAATTTTATACCAATTTAAAATATAAAAGATTTTTTTTATTACAATACACCCCAATTACACCAATTTAAAATATAAAAGATTTTTTTTAATTACAGTACACCCCAATTACGCCAATTTAAAATATAAAAGATTTTTTTATTACAGTACATCCCAATTACACCAATTTAAAATATAAAAGAGTTTTTTTATTACAGAATTCTGTTAGTGACTATCCGGCATCCGTACTTTTCTGGCCAAGTTCTTTTATCGTAATTAAAAAAAAGCCATATAAAAACAATTTTTTTAAATCAATTTCTACTTAGGTCGTTAGGAAAATTTTTATTTTAGCTACTTTTTGTTAAATAACTACAATTGTTATTCTCGTACTTTAACGTAAAACACTTTTCCGTTTTAAAGTGAGGAAAGTAACATTTTTATTCATATTAAAACTTAATACTTTGAATGATTCTATCAAATTTTTAGTCCTATTTCAAACAGTATATGACGAATCCACCTTTTGAGTTAGAATCCATGAATAGATTTCAGAATTTAGACAAGCTTGAATCGGTATAAATATTTTCCTTTATAAATTTATAAACGATTTCTGGTTTCAATGATTTTTTAAATGCTTTCTAATATTGGTACGAGATCATCGCATTTCTTATAACAGAAATATTTCCTTGTTATTTTTATGCCTTTTGTACTTAAGATGTATTTCAAACTATTTCAATGAGTAGAAAGCTCAAAGTAATTTTTCTGAAATATAGAAATTGATAGCATTCCTCTATATTTCTGTCAAAACTAGGTTTAATTTTACTTACTGATAAATTTTGGAGTTTGAAACTATATTTCCGACG
Organism: Argiope argentata; assembly: GCA_026289955.1. Classification (NCBI taxonomy): domain Eukaryota; kingdom Metazoa; phylum Arthropoda; class Arachnida; order Araneae; family Araneidae; genus Argiope; species Argiope argentata. The sequence continues at coordinate 1,168,681 of JAOUZG010030883.1, read as the reverse complement.
ATGATTCATTTATACTGCATTCATCTACATTTTGTATCTGATTCTGGAAATAACTATTTCATCTTTAAAAAATTGAATTTATTTCTTCAGATTCTTTTCGGTTTATAATATAAGTAGCTTTCCTTAAGTTTTATCTTTCGTCATTCAAAAATAAAAATTTAAAATATTCAGAAATTTTTATTGTAAATTACTTCACGTTATATATTACTTCGATTCCAAATTAGTACAATAAAAACAGTGATAATGCTCTTTATGAACAAATTGCATACTTCAAATTTTATTGATATAACTGAAACATTATGTATAATAATATGAACAGGACAGTAAGTCACTAAATGTAGCTATTAATAAATAAAAATATTTTCATAAAATTCTAAGGATTCTGATTACATAAACAATATCTGTAAGTGTTGCAACATGGTTTTTCTTATATTCTCTAGAAAAAAGTATATTTTTATTTCATTTCGAAGTGGGTGTCTACTTGAAATAAACCAATGATTTATTTTAAAAGTTTCACTAGTACATGAAATGAAACTATTTGCCATTTTTGTAAATAATGTGATTTTTTCTGATTTTTAAATTTTTTAAATTTGATGGTGCAGTATACATAGAAGGGATTGATTATTGTCATTTTCCACATTAATTTCTGTATACATTGGCGAAATTTTTGAATCTCACAAAATTTATCAGAGTCATCCATTGAAACAATTTTATAGATTGTGAATTTATCAAGAGCTTACAACCACTTATTTTTAAACTTATTACTTTTCACAGCGGTATACACAATTCGAACCACTTTGCACGAGTGAATTTTTTCATTCTATTGTAAGTTTTGAAAGTTTTTGACAACTTTTATTGAGCTAAATACAGCCTGAATAATCTTTTTTCCGGTTGAGAAGGATAATTTTGTTTTGACAGATTTTATTCACTCAGATTTGAATGCTTTTTGTACGCTTATACCAAAAGAATAAAATGAATTCAATTTACTGTCTAGTTTTAACCAGTCGGGAAATTTATTTTCTTTCATAGACATTTTTCAACCTTCTCAGAGACAATTTAGTAAGCTTCTGAATTCCAACATAGCAGCTAAGATGGAGTCATAACAAAGAAGCTGCAATGTGTTGATTTCAAATACTTCAAGATCATTTTTGAAGAATATTTTACGTATTGGAGTTTGTTAATTGTTAAAAAAGCCAGAAGTCTCCCAGTTTTCTTGTTTTTTTTAGTGTTGAGAAAAGAAAGAAATGCAACGTTTTAACGCTACCGTTGCAATATTTTTTCAACATGCAGGTTATTTTATCAACTGAAATGACTTTTTCCAGATTCATTCTATGCTACACAGAATACATTAGGATATTTAGCAATAAATATTTAATATTAGGTGGCCCACACAGATTTAACGGGCACCAGACCCACTTACATGACTGTTCTTAAATGGAATTGTGTCTTGAACCTGAGATTGGCTGGGTTTGAACCCGAAACCTTATCACCAGGCCACCGCTTGAATCAAATAATGTAAGCATATCTGTTGTTGGTGTCAAATAACTTTCTCCAGATGCTGTGGTTTCAAAACCAATTGCTATTCCCGCTTTGGTAAATTTTGATTTTTTTTTAAATTGAAAAACACATATGTTGATGCTTAAATTAACTTCAAATGCATCTGAAGAGAAAATTTTTACATTAAACCTGAATGAACACTTCGAACATAGTCTCAAGATACAAATTCTGTACATACACCTATTTTCCTCCACCCAAGAAAACGGCATAATGTATACTTGCATACGACGACACCAATCAAACTTAAATAAGATAGAGATAATGCAATTTAAAATTGGTTCCAATTATAATTTTTTAACCGTTTATATTTTTTATACCTTTATATTTTTACTTTCTATTATTTTAATTAATGACAATTGATTTATGCTTTTTATATTTGTTGATTCCACAAGTTATACATTGCTTCATTTTTATTAATGATCTATTTTTTAAACTTCTTTTATAATAATTTTTGGAGCTCACTTTTTTTTATTTTTGCATTCATAATTGTACTCTACTTTTTGCATATTAAAGTTTCTTTGAGCAACTTACTCTAACTTGACTCATGTGACATTATTTTACCTACTATGACAGCCTACTTCATTTTTTAAAAGTCTTTGAAATAATAAAGATGATCTGAAGTTCTATAAACGGTCCTTTTCAATTTGGTGAAACATCCTAGACAACCAAGTCATCCAACTGTCATCTCCAGCGGTATCACATTGGTTGACCTAGAGCAGCCTCAGGGGTCCTATCCTCCTGAATTCACAAAGAAAAGGAACAGTTGGAAGGATTTTCCTGTAAGCTGGATCTAGGAAAGATAGTCACATACGGAAAATCTGTGACAGTTGAAGAAGGACTGAGGAAATAAGGAGCGAAACGAGAAAATTATTCTCCCCGACTGCGAAGAACCCAGTTTTGAATGAGCTGCGACAGTTATTGCTTTCCAAAAGCTTTCTTTTTTGATGCGACAGCTATATACAGTTCATTTTATAGGAGTTTTTTGATAGTTTTGCATAGTACACGAATAAAACAGATGTTATTAACATTTCTTCGCACGCTTTTTTCACGAACAGGATTTCTATAAAGATTTATTGTTTCAAATCTTCCCTTGTTTTAAATTTTTCACGACTATTTTTTTTTTGTAATATATAATTAAAATTAAGGGTTCATCATTTGGATAAATGAAATGGAGTTCAAAGGAAAGATCCTCACTATTAGTTTTCTTATATACATGCATGCATTCGGTTTGAAAGAACGCAAATTTTATCAGAGCAATTCTGATTAAAATGTATATTTTCAGAAATTAAATAGAGATAATAAAAGTGGGTGAAATTCATATAAATGCGTCCTTAATGAGCATTTATACTTGTCTACAGAAGTTAATCAAGAAATTAGAGATTTTTTCCATCCACTGGATTAATTAAAGCTTCATAATGTAATAACATTACAATTTTTTAATTAATTTGTTTACAATCGTAGACATGGGCCGGGATAGCTTATTGGTAGGACGTTGGATTCGCATCCTTTGGGCTGCAAGTTCAAACCCGCTAGCCGAAAACTCTCCGTGTGTGCTGTGGCTGGATCATGTTAAATCTATCGTGGTCACAACGTCAGCCATGCCAAGAGTAATACCACTGGGGGGTACTGGGTCAGAGATGATCGTTCTCTGTTCTGGTTCTAAATTACGATCTGTGGATGAATGAATGAAATGCGTGAAGTCCACCTTGTAAAAAGGATTTGTGACGTGTGTGAGCTAGAAGTCAAACTTCTGCTCTCAGGTGCTCAGGGGTCCAGAATACTCTCAGAAGCTACTGCACCCCTCTTTCCGTTTCAAGGTGAAACACGAGAACTACAAGAAATGCAGACTTGGATAACAGATGTAAAAATGGATGCAGCATTTTATTTCATGACAAAAATTAATTCAAGTAAAAATTTCCAATCAAGATTTTGTTTATATATATATATATATATATATATATATATTAATATTAATAAGACAGACATCTTTTACCTGTTAGACATCATAATTTTTATGTATTGTCCCAGTTAAAAGAGATTTCTAAATTTATAAAGTATTAAAAATAACAAATGTATCATCTTCTTGTTCAGAACAGAATATTGCCATCATAGCCATGATCATTCTGATCACTGAACTGTTTGGTGCGCATGTTACGGTAATTTTATTTAAGTACCAAATTATATACAGAAGAAAAAAACTATTTAAAAATATTTTAATTGTGGTTTAATTGATCACATTTAAACCACTATAGAAAGGCATTTGCGACGAATTGGAAAAATGCTTTGAATATAAAGCAAAGAGAAACGATGATTGATAATGGGGTTGAGTATTTACAATGTTTGAATAAAAAATTGATTATGAAAAAAAATTATGAAATGTTAATTTTATAGAATTTTCTCGTCTTATTTGTCACTTTCAGTGAAATATCTTTGACACAAAAAACATTATATACAAAGAATACTTTAGCGATAAAATTTATTGAAATATGGAATTTGGATTCCGCATTTTTATACAATTTCAATAGCTGAATTCTTAAAAAAAGGGCCATATACAAACTGAAATTATGCTATAGTTTATAATTATTTTTATATTTCTTTCGATTACTTTACAAGAGGATGCATTACTACTTCTTTCAAAACAATTTATTGATAAAATATTTGATGAAAAGCCATTTAATATCTCCATTTATTTAATCCTTTATCGAACACAGCTTCGAAACTTCTCAAAATTATTTCTAGAGATTTTATATGATAAAATTGTTTCGTAAAAAAACAAAACAGAATTATGCTATTTAGATAATTAATGACTAAAACTAAGAATGATTACCTGATTTATCAAGCCAAACCCGAAGTGTACATCCATCAAGGTACAGCAGAGAAGGAATGTACCCGCCAAGGTACATTCGATTTGGAAAATTTGATTTTGAAAATATGCAAATGCTACTGCACTTAATGATATGAGATAAAAAAAAGGGATAAAAATATATAATAATTGCGGCAGAAATAAATCTCGGAATGCTATTTATCGTTTAACTTTAGGCGTATTTAGTAGTTGCTGGAATTTCCTTATCGCGTTATAATGGAATTTCTAACTATTAAAAACAAATGTTTAACTACACAAAATGCTGATCTCTATTTTCCAATTAAGGAGATAGCCGCAAGAAAGTTTACGTTAAACAGATAAAACAGAAGTAATTTTTTACTAACTCATTAGCTGCCAACCACGAATATACACGTGGTTGGCAGGGTGTTACCCATTGCCAGCACGAATATACCCGTGATACTTTCAATATATTACAACGGACAACTTGTCAAACTTGCAAACTTTTTATGGCCCCAAATATAAATATAAAAGTGCAAAAACTTGAAAAAAGCTACAAATAAGTTGTTTTTACAAAAATTCTACTTAATTTAACCCATTTTCTGCCAATCCTAATATGTATGAGGTTATCCCCATTGCCAACCCCGAGTATACTCGTGATTGATTTTTATACATGTAAATGATTATTTATGACAAAATATGTGTATTTATTTTGAAATAATAAAACTTAGATAAACAATAACACTCCAAATAGAGATGACAATGGGAATAATCTCATACAATTTAGGCTTTGGCAGCGAATGGGTTAATTAATAAAAACCTTATTGATTTCTTCTATTGAGAATCAATTCATTTAAATCAAAACCTACATTTTTTAGAATTTAATATACTCCCTTTAAAATAAAATTGAAATATGCGTAAGATTACTAAATTGGAAATGATACATTTGAAAACAAACATATTGAACCAATAATATGCTTCATGTTTCAAAAATAAGTAATAAAAATATATTCCAATCAAAATGCTACAAATTATATTTAAGAATATTTTAAATATAAGTAACCCGATGGTTTTTTTAGAAATCGTATTATCTTCATGAGCTGAAATTTAGAGATCCCAAATAGTACACTTCAGACAGTAGAAAATCTTCGTTACTTATTACTAAATAGATACTAAATACAGGGTAAGTCAAAATGAATATAGCGATTACAAACGGCTATAACTATTTAATGAAAAAATATTTATCGATAAGATTTACACAGAATGTAGAAGAATCTTCAAAATTTTATATACAGAAGTCATAGATGTTCTATGTGACTTCCCTTGGTCACACGGACAACATCTAATCGGTATTCCATTTCACGCCATACATTCTGAAGCATTTGTTCATTAACCGACTCAAGCGCATTACAAATGCGTACTTTCAGTTCTTCAATTGTTTTGGGCAAGGGAAACACAAACACTCTGTCTTTCACATAACCCCATAGGTAGCAAACATCCTGTTTCCTCAAACATCCGATGCCATCTGCGTATGTTGTTCGCATTTGGAGGTTCTTCATTGTACCGCTGACGAAATTTTCTCTGCACTGTAATAACAGAACGGCAACTGTGAAATTCCAACACAGAGAATGCTTTCTGCACGGGACTAGCCATTTCCACTAATGAGACGCCGCGCTGAACAGGTTTCTTGTCGTTGCGAAGTTCGATTTCGCGCATGCGCAGGCATCCGCTTGGCTGAACGTGCGCTTTACGTTAATAAATTTTGAAGTTCCGTCTACATTCTGTGTAAATCTTATCGATATATCTTTTTTCATTAAATAGTTATAGCCGTTTGTAATCGCTATATTCATTTTGACTTACCCTGTATATTGATCTGTAAATATTTTGATGTAGAAATCATACTAATTGGGCCATCAGTTTTTGACTAAGCATTAGACATTGCTAAAAATAATATCATTTTATCAACGAAACTACTTTTAGATTAATTAGAAGAATCTGTTTCATTAGATTAATTTCTTTGAGGTTATTTAAGTGGTGAAGTCTAAAAACAAAGTAAAATGTATAAATATATGATTAAGATACAAATCTAATACAGTGACAGTGTTGCAAAGTGCATGAGAAGAATTGGTTTAGCGAATGAGTTTTTGTATGCCAAAACAAGTAATAAAAATACTTTTTTTAAAAATCAAATCCTACTTTGGATAATAGGAAAAATTTAGAAAGTTTGGAAAGATTTTATTTTAGTTACTTTTCACTAAACAATTACTATTGTTGTTCTCGTGTTCCGCTTTACAAAGGAAGGAGGGGTGCAGTAGTTTCTGAGGCTATGGAAGCTACTGCCCTGAGCACCCGAAGGATGATCACCTTTGACTTAACTGGTATTACTCCAAACATGGAGAACTTTGGAACCAGGTTCGAATTCGCAGCACAAGAGATGCGAATCCAACGCCTTACCAACCAGGCTATCCTGACCTAACAAATACAACTACTATAAAGTCTAGATAATTAGTTTTTAATTAATTAATAAAAATTGCTGAATTAACATTTGAAAAAACTGTATTAACATCAAATGTCATCCATTATAAGTTTTAAAAAATTTACTTGAACTTGTTTGGATGAATAAAAAGTATTTTATTAACGATTGAAAATTTGAACAAGATATATATATATATATATATATATATATATATATATATATATATATATATATATATATATATATAAAGGAGAGTGTGAGCTAATAGTAAGAATTGAAAAATAATTTCGAACAAATATTACGAAAATATGTTTTTAATTTTAACCCTAAATGCATATCGTTGCCAATTGTCTGCATTCCAGTTCCTGTTAATTTTATTCAAAAGTCAGAGTGCCAGTTTCCGAATTCACGTTCATAATAATTGACAATAAATCATGTGTGAAATATAAAAATTGACAATACTTTTGGCTGGTAAATTATACCGTTTTAACATTTGAATGAGGCGGGAGATGAAGTTCAGGTGTTACTTGAAGAGATAGTTTTTATTATCGAGTTTCTTACAAAGGAGTAATCTATCTAATTGTTAAAAAAATAACTCGTCATCTGTAGTCTTGAAAATTATAATAGTATAATCTAGTTTTTTGGGGAAATACTGTATGTTTCCAAAGGTCTGCACACGAATTTTTAAAATATATACACTGAAGTGACAAAAATCATGGGATGACTATTTATATCTTGTCGGTCCTCCTTTTGTCCGGCGAAGTGCAACAACTCGACGTGTCATGAAGTCCACAAGTCGTTGGAAGTCCTCTGCAGGAATATTGAGCCATGCTATCTGTATAGACGTCCATAATTGTGAAAGTGTGGATGGTGCGGGAGTTAGGGCACGAACGGACCTTTCAATGATGTCCCATAAATGCTCGATGGAATTCATATCGGGTGATAAAGGTGGCCAGATCATGCGCTGGAATTGTCCAGAATGTTCTTCAAACCAATCGCGAACAGTTCTGGCCCGGTGACATGGCGCATTGCCATCCATAAAAATCCCATCTTTGTGTGGGTACGTGAAGTCCATGAATGGCAGCAAGTGATCTGCAAGCAGCTGAACATAACCATTTCCAGTCAATGATCGGTTCAGTCTCACAAGAGAACCAAGTCCATGCCATGTAAAAACAGCCCACATCATTATGCAGCCACCACCAGCTTGAACAGTGCCTTGCTGACAGTTTGGGTCCATGGCTTCGTGGGGTCTGCGCCACACTCGAACTCTACCATCAGCTTGTAACAACTGAAATCGTGACTCATCTGACCCCGCCACGGTTTTGCTCTGGTCTAGGGACCAGTCGATATGCTCACGGGACCAGGAGAGTCGCTGCAGGCGATGTCGTGCTGTCAGTAAAGGCACTCGAGTCGGTCTTCTGCTGTCATAGCCCAAGGAAGACAAATTTCGCCGCACAGTCCTATCGGACACGTCCCTCGTACATCCCACATTGATTCCTGCAGTTATTTGACGAAGTACTGCGTGTCTATTAACATTGACCATTCTACACAGACGACGGCGGTCTCGGTCGTTAAGTGCAGGTGGTCGCACCCTGCGCCGTCCATGATTCGATGTGATGCCTGAAATTTCATACTCTCGGCACACTCTTGATACTGTGGATCTCGGAATGTTGAATTCACTAATGATATCCGCAATGGAATGACCCATGCGTCTAGCTCCAACTAACATTCCACGTTCAAAGTCTGTTAATTCTCGTCGTGCCGCCATAAATCGCGAAAAACCTGTTCACATGAATAACTTTAACACAAATGAAAGCTCTGGAAATCGAACTGCGCATTTATACTTTTTCGCTGCGATACTACTGCCATCTGTATATTTGCATATTGCTATACCATGACTTTTGTCACTTCAGTGTATATATATTATATTACTACCTAAGTTTTTTTTTATTTTTCCCTTAAACTATGACTATTTTACTATAATATACATTTTTTTTAAATTTATAATAAATAACCATACATTTAAGGGTTAAGTTTATATACTTACTCGTCAAAATTGTTTTTTGAATAAAATTTTATTTTGAAACGGATTGATTAAGTCGTATTTATCACGAAGTTTTTTGCACAAACCGTATCAATTTTTGATTGCTTTTTCTGCAAAGAACAATCTGTTTTTGCAAAAAAAAACGCATTTTTAAATTTCTTTCTTGAATATTTAAACCAAGAAAATGTTGAAATAACAATTCAAATTCCATCGTAACATTTTATTTTTTCAAAAAATGCTATTTATATCCTAAAATAAGTTAATTTCAACAAATTTATTCTCTTTTTTTTTAAACAGTAATTACTCGGTCCATTAATGCTATTCATAAAACAATCAATTTTTTTCACTGCATGAGAAGGAGTATCGTCTTCATTTAATTAATGATTTTTTTTACTAATGTCTGCGAAGGGAAATAAATTATACAAAATATTAAATTCTGTATTTTTAGCATTGACTCAGACGATGAAAAATATAATTATTTATATCATTTAAAGCCTTTTATAAAATGGAAGTATATATCTATCTTTAATGGTTCAGAAATCAGCAAGTGTGTTACAATCAGAATGAAAACAAAATATGTTGCAGAGAAAGAACTTCATCTATTAAAATTTCATTTCCAATGTTTGCTTAAATAAGAAATAACCCATCTTCAAAAAGAAATTTAACAAAAGTGTTTCTTCTTCTGAAGGAAGACACCTATAATTTTAATGGAACTGCTTATAATATAAATGTATCATTTTTTAGTTGAAATGATATATATTTTATTGGGATCTAACTGGTACGTTGTTGCTACAGAAGAAAGCATTTTGGAAATATCGTTTGAAATTTGAAATAATTATCTTGTTTAACTATTTGGAATGATGGAAAAATGACATTTATTTTATTAGATATTATACAATTATATTATATAATTAGGAATAATTGGAAGAATGGCATTTATTTGGCATAATATAATTATATAATTATATTATATAATTAGGAATGATTGGAATAATGGCATTTATTTTATTAGATATTACATGATTATATTATATAATTAAGAATGATAGGACGAATGATATTTATTTTCTTGTCGACAATGAATACATTCAAGGAAATCCATTGATTATTTGTCGATTCAAAAGAATCATCTCCTTTATATAACATTCAATGAAATTGATTGATATATAAAGGAGAAGTATAAAAATATTTATTTTATATTTTTACTTTATCAGACAGGAATACTTTGGGGTAGATAATATTTTTTCTCGTCTCCATCAAAACAAATACATAGTTTGGCTATCCGATTCGTGAAAACCCAACATAAGACTGGCCATATGAAACACAAAGATTTTCTAGGTTCAAAACAATAAGTTGGCAAAGATTTATCGCCATCAGATAAACAGTACGGTAGCGCATGAAATATGAACAAAATATTCATTTTTATATATTAGATGACTACTGCATTTAATAATGAGTAACGAAAAAGTATAAAAGTGTTTTTCTGTAACCGAAATAATTATTTCAAGTCAGAGATAGTAATGTAATTGGCCAAATGCAATGAATATATATCCTTTCTTCGTAAATGAAATTAAATGCTTATCCTACAAAGTTTATGAAGACATATTTAAAATTTTCAGTTTGTTCTTAAAAAGCTATATTATGTGTATATATAAACAATGAATAATGAAATTATTTAAATTTATTGTTGTTTAACGTAAACATTTACTATGCTTTTAAAAGTAGAGATAAAATAACGTATTTTGGTTTGATTAACTCTTCTTTGCGTGACGAGAAACATTTCTTCATGAAATTAGTGAACAAAAAATTGTACTCAAAACAATTTATTGTAAATTTGTTATTGCTGGCAATTTTTTCACGACTATTGGTTAAGAAGGAACGTAGTAAAAAAATCAAATGGCACAATATTTATAGCGAGTTTCAATTTGTCATTCTGTTGCTTCTTGTAGTTGGAAGAAACGTGCGATTTTTTGAATATGTTTTATAACTAATCTGAGATGTTTCGCTAATAAAATTGATAATGAATAAGGAAATTCGGAATAGAGGTACGATGAAACTTTTTCACTGACCTTAACATGTAAATTTGCATAATAATGGATATTTCCATCATACTATTTTTTAATTATTTTATATTATATTTTTATACTAGGATTCATTACATATTTATACTAAGATTTTTTGAAACATATGCTTTAATCTAGAATATGAAACTTTTGTACTGAGCTTAACATGTAAATTTGCATGATAATGAATATTTCCATCACACTATTTTTTAATTATTTTATATTATATTTTTATACTAAGATTCTTTGCATATTTATACTAAGATTTTTTAAAACATATGCTTTAATCTAGAATATGAAACTTTTGTACTGAGCTTAACATGTAAATTTGCATGATAATCGATATTTCCATCATATTTTTTTTAATTATTTTATATTATATTTTTATACTAGGATTCTTTACATATTTATACTAAGATTTTTTAAAACATATGCTTTAATCTAGAATATGAAACTTGTGTACTGAACTTAACATGTAAATTTGCATGATAATGGATATTTCCATCAAACTATTTTTTAATTATTTTATATTATATTTTTATACTAGGATTCATTACATATTTATACTAAGATTTTTTAAAACATATGCTTTAATCTAGAATATGAAACTTTTGTACTGAGCTTAACATGTAAATTTGCATGATAATGAATATTTACATCATACTACTTTTTAATTATTTTATATTATATTTTTATTCTAGGATTTTTTACATATTTATACTAAAAATTTTTTTTCACATTTCCTTTAATATAGAATAAGAATTACATAACCCTGCTTTATTTCACAAAAAATAATAATGAAAGGAAGGGTTAATTAATTAATTAAAACATCAGAATTCATGGGAATAATGAAGAACTTGAACCATGTTGATGGGGAAGAAAACCAAAGAAATTCCTTCTCGTTAACTCAAATTTTGACCCCATTTAAGACGAAATTTATTAAATAGCCCCTCGGCATTCTGTATTTTAGCCCTTTCGCTAGTTCTGCTAGCTCGATTGCAATTTCAAACGCAGCAATTAGCGTTTCCCTCCTATCTGAATTGTTGCAAACCGCAATGCGCCTTATTTAAGAGCCTACAATTCCATTTCCTGCCCTACAACAGATACATGCCATTCCGCTGTTTATGCGTGAGCAAATTCGTCAAGTGTTCCGGAAGTCACTCAGCTGAAAGTTAATAACTCTTCGCTGTAACCAAAATTAAATTTAACGTGGTTAAGAACGCAACCGAAATGGGTCCTTAAGTTTTCTTAATGATTCAGAATTTTACGAAGAGACATTAAGTGAAGTAGTTGCCGAATTATTCCATCATTTTGAAGGATGGATTTATAAAACTATTTCCAATCGATGTTTGACCTTCATGCATTGGCAAGCAATAAGCTAAATTCATGATGGAAGTAGATTAAATATTTTTGGAATGTCAGTGAAGCTTAGGATTTAGATATGAGAGAAACTTAGAATATCAGAGAAACTTAGACTGGGAAATATCAGAGATAAGAGCTTCTATAAGTACGATTAAAATTAAAAATTAAAATATTTTATTTGAAGTTTTGAAATACGTGTCAGCAAAACAAAAGTTATTAAAATAATTAATAATAATTATTAATATTTAAATAAAATTGGTTTCAAAGTTTTATCATCTATTAATCATCTATAAGAAACTATTCGATATTTTCTCATTTTTTATTATTTTCTTATTATTTAGTTATTATTTTATTTTCATATTTATTATAACTCGGGTGACAAAAAGTTTCTTATCTGGTAAGGGAACGTAATTGAGAAAAACATTTAAAAAATTCCGCTAGCTTCTGCCTTGTTTTTTAGAATGAGAACTATTTTTTATTTCATATTTGATTTGTTTCCATTTTGCTATTTTAAATTATTCTTTACCATTAAATTCCGGTTTATGCTTCCAAAAAGGTTTAACATAATGACACATTAAGAATATTCGACAAATTTAGGGGAAAATACTTAATCATAATTTTGATTATTGCAATAACGGAATTATTACGAGAAAAATGCAAGCCATTTATTTTGTGAAATTTTCTGAAAAAACGTACGAATGAAATAAAGATTTAACTCTTCTTTGCCTATATATATATATATATATATAAAATCAGGTTTATATAAATCATGTTCTAGATTCAAGAAAAAATGTTTCAAAAAGTCTAGTTTAAATATATAGCTTAAAAAACAGTATGATGAAAATATCCATCATCCTGCAAATTTGTGTTAAGCTGAGCACAAAATCTTCAGTGTCAGTCTCTTCTAAATTTCTTTAAACATTATCGCTTTTATTAACAAAGAAATCTCAGACTAAATATTAAAAAAAATATTCAAGAAATCGCACGTTTCTTTCAACCACAACAAACAGCGGAATTACGAGTTCAAATCCGATATAATAATTGTGATATTTGATTTTATTTTTGACAGTTAAGTTCCTTACTACGCAATATTTGTAAAAAAAAAGTTGTTCCGAATGCAACTTTTTGTTCACTAAATGATATGATGGAAATTTCCATCATCATGGAAAGAAGGGTTAATATTTAAATCCCATCCAGTACAAACAAAAATGTTCTGGATATGGTATATGCTTAGGTATTGTAAACAGTGTATACGATTTATGATGGAATTCTACATCACAGACCAGTAGAAATTCGAAAGTGTTAGTTAATAACTGATCACAGTCCATTAGAAATTCCAAAGTTTTAGTTAATAACCGATCACAGTTCAGTAGAAATTCCAAAGTGTTAGTTAATAACTGATCGCAATCCAGTAGAAATTCTAAAGTGTTAGGAAATAACTGATCACATTCCAGTAGAAATTCCAAAGTGTTAGTTAATAATTGATCACAGCCCAATAAAAATTCCAAAGGGTTAATTAATTACTGAAGACTAGAAAATGATCCGATAAAAACTTGAATAATAAAGCTGTATCTTAACAACTGAGAAATAAGAAAAGACACATTGTATAGATGAAAGACAAAAACATAAGGTTTGTAAAATTGGTTACTTTGTTCTAGATTTCAAATATAAGAATGATATTATTTTATGGTTTTGTGTTTCAGCTATTTTTCTCTATTCTTCAGTTTAGGAGATGCCAGTTCTAAATATGGAAAATACCAATGAGAGATATTGTAAAGTAAATGGTCGTATAGCACGTAGTAATTTTTTTATTATACATACAGTAATTTTTATTTTATATTACATTAGAGCAGTGCTTGATTCGGCGACAAATTATTTATGATGAAACGAAATTACTTTTTTAGCCTACAAGCAAAACTTCAAAATGCAACATTATAATCAAAATTTTCCTATTCTATATTTTTTTGCTATTAGTTAAATTCATTTATGCTTCCAATCTGCATACTATTGCATAAAAATAAGCATTTATTTTCTCATTACAAATTTTTATAGTGGTGGATAAAATGATTTTTCTCAATCATAATATATTTGAAATTAATTTTCAATTTCATGTAATTTAAAATTCAGTTTCTTAATAGATTAATTTCAACTTTTTACATTTTATCTATAATAACTTTTTGGCTGTTTCATTAGTAGTTAAGAAAGTTATAAAAATTCTTAAAGCGCTAAATATTTTGAACAAGAAATAAAAAGTAAAATGATTACTTTGTGGAATTTTTTTTAAAAATTAGCAATAGAAAAATAAAAGATTTTATTTAGTAAAATCTTTTTGGTTTTATACACTTAAATTTCCCAAAATAAAAATCTAATCTTTAATGATAGTATATTATTTAATAATTTGAAAAATTCACAGTAGGATACTATATGTTGAAACCAGCGACAGTGGTTTCCCAGAAATTTTCTCATACACTGCTAAGAAAGGTATTATTTCTCTTCCCACTTCTCGTGTGGCCTTGGTGTCACAAGTTCTGAAATTTTTATGTACAGTATTCCTCACATAAAAGCTGTGTGCTACTTAGAAAAATAAGGAAAACCGGTAATAGTGCATTAACTGCATAACATTGGTGAACAATAGTCACCAAATATCTATCTTTGACATAAATCTAGAGACGAATCTTTGGTAATATATCTTTGCTATATTGTTAACACGCAAGTACCAAAAACCAAACGTGTATTTTGTAACGTCATTTTCCCAATAGAAACCGAAATTTGACATAAAATTAGAAATTTAGCTTCTAAATAACAATAATAATAGTTTAGTTTCTAATAAGTTTTTAAATCTTAGAAAGTTTTGGAAATTTCTGTAGTTGTAATGCAGCTAAATTTTGAGCAATTCAGTTGTCTGATTTTTTTATTTGAATTCTAGTTAGATAGGCATTTTTAATTTTAAATTTCAAATTCCGCTTCCAAGTAAATTGGGTAAGATAACTTATTTGGTCATTCTTGGCTTTTATTCTTTTACTTTAGTGACATTTTAAACTCTTAAGATCCTTCATCTAAATTTTTCTATTAGTATTTATGCATGCGAGTTCTTAAGATTCACCAAATGTTTTTTTTAAAGTATTATGAATAGTATAATTTTTGTGTTTGACAGAACTTTTCCTTATTCACCATCTTCAAAAAAGAAAAGAATTGCAAGATATCATTTTTGTTTCTCTTCATATCCCGCAATTGGTATGAGATTCTTTTAATAAAAAAATCGACATTTTACAAAGTACGTAGTACTTCAAAATAAATGGTATTATGAAAGCGTAAAACTTTCTTAAATGATTCTATAAATTAGTCCCTATCTGAATAAAATGCTCCAATTTCATCATCGAGATAGCCATAATAAACAGCGATGAATTCTAATTTGCAGTTTTTCAATGAACATTATCCCTTGGGAAGACGATTAGATCACAGCCGACTACACGGAGACATTTGAAGAACTACGACGAGCAGAAAGTAAATGTCCATGAAAAAAAAACAGTTGCCACTAGTCAGAATAAATGGAATTTGGACGCCCGAATGTCGAGAAGCAATGAAGTTAATTAGAATTCTGAAGACGTGATTGCAGGCGACACTCATTTCGTCCTCCGGATACGGAGACTATGAAATAGGATAAAATCCGATTAAGTCTCTTGCTGCCATCACAAATACCTCGTCACGTGGATAAAGACAAGAACTTCACATAATAGTCCTACTTGCCTGAACAAGAGATTTTTTTTTTCGTTTTCGATTGAGGAATTCGGGCTTCTAGAGCAACAGTTAACATTAGCAGTTTTAACATTAAAAAAGGACTATGATTTTAAAATAAATATCAAAAGTTTGCTACAGAATAGTCAGACCTCACATCTGGTCTATAAAAATCCAATTAACCAATCAATATATGTTCATTTAATAAAACTGGGAATAATTCGTTCAATAATATACTTTTAATTTCATGCACTGCTTATTGTAAGGTATGTAGCGCGGGAAGAGCAACCGGATTAAGATATAGGTTGCCCATGATTAAAAATCCCTTTTTCGAACTAGCCCATAGGCGAACTCAGTCATCCAACATTCGCAACAGAGTATGAAGAACTTCATGATGGGATGGGAATTTTTGGAGAAGAGGGAAAATAACTTACATTTCTGTAGGTTTATAAGAACTGTCCATTTTATAAACTTACCAAATGTGTCATCATAAAATGGTAAGTTCTTATAAACTTATAAAAATGTGTCGTTTCTTGATAAACACTCTCTGAATGCTATATGTGTGACCAAAGGAATTTCAGATAATTTATAATACATACAAACCGTAAACGTACAATTTCTACTATTTTAAACTCTCTTAAATTGAATTCACTTTCAAAACAGTTCAAATAATTACGATTTTTACTTTAATAAAACAATTTGCAACAAACAATGAACACTAGACAGTTAATGTACAATATGTTCCACATGATGCTCATTATTTTCAAATATCATGTGAGGCTGCAAAAGGCATGCTTTACAAATGCTTGAAATATGTGCGTGGAAATTATTAGTACATGGCATGAAATGATATCTTTAAGGTCAGGCCAAGTTCTTGAATTGTCATTATATATCAGATGTTTCAAATGCCCTCACAACCAAAAACAACATGGATTTCAATCCAGTTATCGGGGACACTACAGATTACAGAAGTACCGGCTGCAGTGACTGCAACGTGAAGACACTACACGCTGCAGACATTTTACGTGCACGTGCAAGTATTGCAACGTGAGGAAGAGTTCACTCTTTTATGAAGACCGGGCTTGCAAACCTGTGACATACTAGCAAAGAACTTTATTTTCTGTACCAGCAATGCATACTACTACCGGGTGAGCGGGAATATCAATGTATTACAGACAATTCCGTCACATTTGGGGAATGCAACGGTACTTCTGTGGATTATCTTGTTCACAAATTTGGCAGTTTCGTGTTAAATGAACCATTCAATTAAAAATGCACTTCGTCTGTCTAGAGGATAAATTCTGTAGGAGTAGCTAAAATGCTTTATTTCCATTAATACATGTACTCATAAATAATTTATACAAGTGAAAGAAATATGTTGAATGAACAATTATAGATTTTACCTGTATATGTTTTTTACAACATATACCACTACTTTTTACCATCTTTCATATAAAATTAAATGTTCTTTTGAATCTCCCCAATTGAAAAATCTGAATGAAACTAGGCACTCGTGTTTCTTAGCAGTCTGTTGGATTAACCACGCTATTAAATTAAACAACCTATACCCTTTTAAAGGGAGAGAAGAGGGGGGAGGATAAAAAGATTTTATGCATTTTTTTTCCTTCATAAGTTTGAAATATATTATCATCACGCCCAAAATATTATCATGTGAGAACATGATGTTATTTTGGTCAGGATGTTTTAATGTCTCCGAAATTTACGGACAAAAAAAGAAAGATTATGGCCGCCGAAAATCATCGGTTGAAGAATTTTTTACCTGCTTTTACCAATAGTGCATTATTATTATACATGCTTCTTTAAAAGCAGATGCATTTTTTTTAATCTGACCTGCTTTTACCAGAATTGCTTCATCATCGCGTAGGATTCTTCACCACAGATGCGTTTTTAAAAGGTTAACGTAGAACTATGGCATCATAACTTTTATTTCATATCAAAATGGGTCTAGCTCTAAAAATTTGTTTGCCAGGGAGAAAAATTAAAACTTATATATATATATATATATATATATATATATATATAATATAATATAACAGAGAGATAGAGAAGTCTCTTGATGGTTTCAAATCGGTTTAACCTGGTTAACGACTTAAATTAATTATGACAAATAATAGCTTAAAAATAATAATGGTCTCACATGATAATTTGAAATTTTCGATTGTAGCTTTCATTTTGTTATTTTAAATTCATTTTCTGTTAATTAAAACCTTACTTTTTTAAATCCTATTTTAATTAAAATCATCCTAAAATTTAAAAAAGGAGCATTTTAAAACCAATTACCATAAATTTTTCTTCGATTTTTCAAAGTTAATTCAGATAAAATTTGCATGAATTCTTTTTTTTTGTTCAAATATTAATTTTATTTCACTGCTTAATTGCATCTATCACTCGCGCGAAATTACTTGCATTGCATTGCATCGAAAATTCACTTGCATCGAAAATTACTGTCTTCAGAAATTTTCAGTTTTAATTACAATATGTGAGGTTCATTAATTATAACTGAGAGTCTAAAAATTTCTTAAGAGATTGAATACTAGAAATGGGAATACGTAGATGTGTTTTGCCTTTTATAACCCACAAACTGAATAAATAAAAGATAAAGTCACAAGTACATGGGGTAGTTTGTAATAAAACATTTTATGTCACAAACATTTTATGTACACTTAGTATATTACTAATATCATACAAAAGGTTATTTAGAGCCAAGTTGTATAAACAGAAAAGATATGCAACTAAAATTAAAAAACTGTAGAAAGTTGAATTAGCTACGTTTCAAAAGAAAAAATCAAGATCCCGAAATAGAAAAAAAGAAAGAAATAGAAAGATATAACATTGCTCTTTATTATACACTAGTATATTCGCAGTTACTGGTCAGAAAAATAAAACTTACATTTATAACGAACTTCAATGAAACTAAAAGACAGCATCATGTGGATATCAAAGTTTATATAGATACATTTTTATTAAAAGATAGAGAAATATTTTTTAATTATGCGTTTTCTGTATATATATTGAGATTTTAGTCTAGTACACGAAAACAGAAGTAAAGAGGAGTCATTTGTAATACAGAACTAAAGATAATAAAATTATACCACTCAGTTGGAATTTCCTCTAAAAAAAGTGACCGCTTTTTCAAACTCTCCATCACGTTTCTCTGACAGACCCTTCACCGAACATATTCTTCCAACAGAAAAGAAATCTAATCCAAGGCGTCAGCTTGTAGTTTGTTGTTCAAAGCGAGGTAATAAAGAAAAAGATGAACAAGATTTTTCTTTTTGACCAGATTTTGATGCTGAATCTGAGTAATAACTTGTTTTCGCATTTATCATACGGATACATTGCTACATTATTATTTAAAGAGAGAGAAATATTTGTTTTTTAAATTCTACGTTATCTGTATGAATAAAATCCAAAGCCTAGTATACAAAAATAGGAGTCATTTGCAATA
This sequence comes from Argiope argentata, assembly GCA_026289955.1. Taxonomy (NCBI): domain Eukaryota; kingdom Metazoa; phylum Arthropoda; class Arachnida; order Araneae; family Araneidae; genus Argiope; species Argiope argentata. The sequence goes on along the minus strand of JAOUZG010030883.1, from coordinate 1,149,154 downwards.
CAGAGCTAAAGATAATAGAGAAGATAATAAAATTACACCACTCAATTACAATTTCCTCCAAAAAAAGCGACCGCTTACTCAAACTCTCCATCACGTTTCTCTGACAGACACTTCACGGAACATAGTCTTTCAACAGAAAAGAAATCAAATCCAACGAGCCAGCTTGTAGTTTGTTGTTCAAAGCGGGATAATAAAGAAAAAGATGAGCAAGATTTTTTTTGGCCAGATTTTAGTGCTGAGTCCGCTTTGTAAACTTGTTTTTGCATTTATATATGGGTCCAGTTTTGATGATTAAATACGGAACAATAGAAATTACGTAAATAACTACGATAAAAATAAAACCTATTTGTCAGCATTATAAAAATATTTATTAAATGTATTATATATTTATTAAGGTTGTAACAACAACAAACCAGATATATTAGACTCTGTAGAAAGCTACGTTTACAATAAAAAAATCCTATTTTTTCAAACATTTATTTAAAAAAAAACTTTTTTAGAAAATTTGTATTCTAATGCTAATTTCCATATAAAAAAATTTAATTACAAAAATAAAGATAAAAATGACACTTTTTGATCCTTAAACTCAGAATAAGTTGAGTTTCTGAGAACTTAAATTGACAACTTTAATTACGGCTTCTGTTAAAAATATTGTAAGGCAACTTGAAGAAGATTCTAATTTTTTTTCTGATCTGTTAATGGCTTCATTTGATATTCATTCAATTGCACAATTAAAAAATATTGTAATCGCATAGTAAATTTGTTAAAAAATCGCAATCTTTATAATTTTGTGTGTTTTTGTGTGAACGTGTGTGTATTTTAAAGAATAAATTTATTCTTTTAACATAAAATGCCTCATATAATATGTCACAAAGCTTTTTTTTAATGAAAAAGTTTGCACTCTTCAAAGAAATCAGAAATTCAATTAGTTTTTTCTCTATCACTGGAAATTAGATAACTAGATGAGTCAGTAATATAAATTTTAAGGGAAGATTTTTTTAAAGCTTCATTCAATAACTGACTTTATACAATGATACTGAAAAAAAGAATTCGTGTATATTTTAACGTAAAGGTTACGGATTCTCACATTGAAAATGTTTTAAGAAAAATATTGGTTACACTTAATATTTTTCTACTTAAATAGCATAAATAAAATTTACTTTTACGTTAATACTATGTAAATAAACTGATTCAATAAATCAAATGTCATTTTATTTGCAAAGAAAATCAAGGAAAAGACCAGATACAATTTACTAAAGATTACAATTCTTGTAATGATCTTTACACTAGATAAAATCAGAGTTCATTCATCTGCTGAAATTTACCAGAAAGCTTGCATTTAGTGAATCTTAAAAATAACGAGCAATTACTTATCTGTAGTAATAGGATTATCATTTTAATTCATATCTGCAAAGTACTCACTTAAATCTCTTATGCCCCGCTCTTAACTTCTGACGGCAATAATAATCGTGAAAATGGTGTCAAGTTATAGTAAAATAACTATGTGCCAAGCGGTGAAACCTGTTACTGCAACACTTACTGAAAATTCTGGAATTAACCATCCTATATGGAAAAGGAAAGAAAGAAAGAAAGAGGGAAATGTTAATTAGTAAGATGTTATCGATTAATTGCGGAAAGACACATTATTCATATTTATGATAAAAACAAAATGCTCAAACAAATGCAGGAATGTTTGTTCGTGAATTCCAAAACTTTGAGGTAGAAAAATGTATCAAAAAGAGGGAAAAAACAGCTAGTTGTCGCAAGACACTTTTATTTTCAGTAATCAAACAACTCTCCGTCATCTAAATGCAGAATCGAGACCTCGTTTGAATTTCCCCTTCACCTATTTTAGCATATCTGCGTTCGAACGCATTTTTTTTTCCTATAGAAGCAACCGAAACACGTTACCGAAAGCTCTACAATGTTGGCGAAAACTTGCTATTTGAGTCATTCGCACAGGAAAATGTATCCAAGGGGCATAGTTTTTGGATCGAAAAATCATAATTTTTTCTTTTGTTTTCAATGTCTTATGAAGATCGAATTTCGGAAAAGTGTGAAATAATAGATGAGCATTTTAAACATTCTGTTCTAAATATTAAAGTGTACGATGTGTCTTTTTAGTAACAAGTCGATAACTCTCTACGGCATTGTAACTATTATTTACCTCTGTCTTATTCTGTTTTCGAAATAGAAAGCCTTACTCCGGAATTTTGAGGCAAACGGGGTAGGAATTAGTCAAATCTCATAACACACAGATATTTAACTATTCACAGACACCACTTTAACGACTATAGTTCTCATAATTCTAATGTAAAGAGTGAGTTTAAATGATTTTAATGGGCACATAGTATATATATATAAATGTTTGGACAGTATTATTTTTATGTATATCTAAAATAATAATCTCAAAACATCTGTTATAATAATGGATAATTTATTTTTCTGTTTAGACAAATAGCAAATTTTTAAAATAGAAAAAAAATATTGTATTTATTTTAAAAATTCGTCATCGTTTTTAATAATGAGTGTTTGTACCACGTGACACTTCTGTATTCCATGTATAGTGTCGCCCCCTACATCCTGTTTAAAAATAGGCCACTTTACCAGTCCTACTCATACGGAGTAGACGTTCTCTAACGTTCCTTCTGTTTATACTTAAAGTGTTAATCATAATAAATTTATTTTTATAATTAATATGGATTAAGTCCATTATTCTCGTATAGTTCACTATCGACGAATTTCTTCTTGGCATACCGCCATAACAATGAGTATTTGTTAACTAATTATTCAAAGACTGGTGGATAATTGATTAAGTTTTCTTGTAATTGTCAGAACTTGAAATTTTTTCTTCAATCTAACTTTAAATTTAGTTTAATGTATTTTCAATCAATAATTTTTGATTTCTAGTCAAAATGGGTAAAAATGAATATGGGTCCGAAAATATTAACACCAGATTGTAATGCAGAATTTAAAGGTGAAATTTTAAAGGTTAGTGCGAGGCGAGGATTTTAAAGGTTTATTTTAGTTTAAGCTGTACAAAAATATATAAAACTGAAGTGGCAAGCTGATTTAATTAATGCGTGATACAAGGAAATGCAAATGAAATTTACTATCGTTACAGTGTGCATAAAAAGTTTAATCTTTAAAGATATAACTGCAATATTTCTGGTTCTATATTTTCAGTTAGAAATACATCATTAAGAAATTTCCCACATTCTGGGTATTTACTCAAATCATTAACCAATAGTTAATTGTTAAACAATACGAGAAACATTATTAACTTTTGAAAAAGTAAAATACATAGACGAAATTTAAAATAACACTGCAGATTTTTTTCACGGATTCTATTATTCATCATAAAACCGTAAAGCGAATAAAAAATAAAAAATGCAGTAAACTGTGTGATGAATAAGACTTAATTGCATTATCAACCAAAGTGGCGGCAGTGGTTCTCCTGACCTTTGACAAAATAGGAGACTTTCTTTCCTTTCTTTTTGAATTTCCATAGACACAAAAACAACTTCATTGTCAGTTAAAATATTATTTAAAAATGATTTTAATAAATAATTTTACAAATTTGAAGTAATTTTCCCGTAATACTTGCTCGAAATTACTTTTTTCGTTTGTAGTGTAGAAAGAATCGATGTAATAAATTACGCTTTCACGTTTAGTGACATTGTTGCCGTAATAAATGGGAATTATTTAATAATATGCTTATAAAATCTATTATGCTTTCGGTTTATTTTCAGACGACTTTACTTTTAACCCTAAAGGGAGTTAAATAATAGATATTCTAGGGTTTATGAGAGGCGCTCAGAAGGATATTTGTATCCAGTAATGTTAAAAGAATTGGTTTGTTCGTGTTCAAACATGCTGAAACTATATTCTTGACAGTTAACAAAGGGAAACGGACCGTTTCAAATAATTTTATAATGATTCAGATAAAATAATCTTATATCTAGCAGACGTGGAAGTGAATTTCTGACCGAAATATTCACAATCCGACGCATTTTGGATTTGGCCATATGAAAGGAAATATATTTATTTTAGTTTCTAAAAACATAAAAAAATAATGCTGACTTAATTCTTTTTTTAATACGAGATTATTTATTAATACTTTTGTGCCTTCATTTTAAACGGACTGAATCCTTGAAGACAATTATTTTAATTTTTAACAATTTTTTTCAGTAGGAACCTTGACAAACCCATTCAATGCAAAAATTAGTTTAATGAAATATTTACTTTCACTTTTTAAAAATATCATTAATTTGAGATGAAAAATGCCAGCAATATTTTTTTAATTGCATAAAATAAAATTACTTATAAATGAACCCACTAAATACTTTTACTCTAAAACCTCAATGGAAAGTATTCTTACTGCTTCCATTTCCCCTGAAGGATCGCTGATAAATAAAATTATTACTCCGTTTCATAAATAAAGGAGATATCCATCAATATTTGATTTTTTCTTATAGTACAAAATATATTTATCCTAATAAAACAAAGAATAAAAGTTTGCAAAAGTCTTCAGCGTTATACTCAGCGAAAAATTAAATGAAATGTCTAAAGATAATACACATTAAATGATTTAATATTTAAAGTTTTTCCGAAGCAATAACAATACTTTAACCCTTCTTTGCATGATGATGGAAATTTCCATCATAATATTTAGACAACAAAAAAAGGTACTCAAAACCCTTTTACTGTAAATTTGTTGTTGCTGGCAACTTTTTAAGCGACTATTGCGTACAAGAAAACGCATTTGTCAAAAAATAGCAAACGTCACTGTCAATTACCAGGCCTACAACTTGTCAATCCACTGTTTGTTGGGACTGGAAGAAATGAGCGAGATTTTAAATTGTTTGATGGAAATTAATTTATTATTAATAATTATTAATTAATTAAATTATCATACAGAATAAAGAAGATTTAGTAAAGAATATTTTTTTATTTATTTAGTACTGAGCTAAATATGTGACAATGCATGATGATGTAAATTTCCATCATATTGTTTTTTACATAATACATATTTTTATTTACACCAAGATTTTTTTTAAATATTTTTCCTTTAATCTAGAGCATTAATTACATCACCCTGATTTTTTTTTAAAAAAGAAAAAATCATGCAAAGAAGGGTTAAGAAATAAATTCTCAAGTAAAATAATTTAAAAAGTTTAAATGTAAGAAAATTATAATGCATATTTTTATCTTTTAGTACAGTTTTTAAGACCGCGTAATTCAGTTGAAAAAATCGTCTAAAAGTGATACTGCAAATGTAACGTCTTAATTAGTTTTAATGGCAGATGAAGGCAAGTTTTAAAAAGTTAAATAAGCAATTTTTTAAATCTGACTAACAGAACAAGAAGGCTATATAAAGATTTGATTATTTTTATTCTTTCAATTTTATTATCTGCCATTCAGAATTCAGATAACAATTAATTAAAAAAATGCGTCAATTAAAGTCTTTCTCCAATGAGAAGAATAACATATATCTGAAGATCTAAATATGAATTAGGGGGTTATAACTATAATGAAACCCCATACATCAGAAAATTTTTCTCTGAAAAATTATCATAAAATATCGAACATTTTTATCATCAAAAAGTCACCAACGTTTTTGCGATAGTGTTCTACAAAGAATAAAAATTCGAAGTAATTATCTTTACGATATAAATTCACAGACCATTCACCTGAACAACCTATTTTGAAATTGATGATTATCATATAGTTGTCAAAATATCATTTGTTTTGTTGAATTAATGTCAATCCTGATTGGCGCATGATCGCTTCCGACAGATTCAAAATTCATCAGTAATTCATTTCGACATAGACAACCGTATCTTACTTGAGTTCTAACTACTGAAGCTAAAATCATCAGTCATTAATTTCGGCATAGTCGACCATATCTTACTTGAATTCTAACTACTGAAGCTATGCATATCACTACCGAAATGAAGCGCACCCATACGCTTTAGATGATGGATTCGAGTCCTGTATGGAGCATGAATGTTGCTTTAGCAATTGAGGAAATATAATTACTAAGGCTGAAACCAGTCACACATTGATACTCAGATGATGCAGACACAACAGGTCGTTTCTGAGCCTCATAATTCTAGTTACTAATGTAACGCAAATTGTCATTCAGAGCATTTAGTTCTGTGTGACACAGTTTTCTTCAATAATATGGGAAACCGTGAGGGGAAACATGCCATCCAATTCTCGCAAGCAATACATGACTACGGTGTTGAAATTGTGCGACACAGTCTCACTTATGCAGTTGGCTTAGAAATTTTTTAATAAAACCGAAAAGAAACTTATCGAATCGATGTTCAGTTATCCTCTGATTTTCGTAACTGATCTTTGTTAAGCAAAAAATAGTTAATTTAATTTGAAAATTAAATTAAAGCAAGATATTTGAAAATATAATGCTATTTAAAAAAAGCAAATATTTTTTATGTTAATTTGTCGATAATCCAAATGTTTTTCCATATCATTTAAATTTATCGACATTTACAATTATCGACAATTTATCGACAACAACATTTATCGTCATCTTTAACAACAAAATGCTAAGATACCTGTAATTAGAATTTATTTTAATTACTTTGAAACTAAAATAAAACATGTTATTAAATTACAGGCATACTTGAATTGTTTTATTAGGTAGATGCATCTCTAGATATAATAAGTGGTAAATTTTTGTGAACAAAGAAAAAAGCAGTAAGGAATTTAGCCTTATTTAAAAAAAAAAAAAAACTTCTTACCTGATAAATATACTGTCTATTTTTTAAGTTTTATAGTGTAGTTGTTGTAATAAAAGGGCTGTATATCATTTTTTGAAATTAAATTTAATGAATTTTTAAAATGAATTTTCTTGTTTACTGAAATCTTTGTAAAAATGACCAAAAATGGCAATTTTTCAATCCCATTAAAATTACTATTTATTAATTATATATTATCTACTGATATTGCTGAATATTATTGCAATTCGAATTTTTTGTTGTCTCTTGAATTTTCAATTAACAAAACCCTTTGCATTCGAAAAACTAAGATGCATGAAAATTCACTATTTTTAATGAGCGAGAACTCATTTTAATGCTTTGAGAATTAATATATATATATATAATAATTACATACATAAGTTGATAGGGGGGGGTATTTTACGAGTATAGATTCCCAATAAAGTTTAAAAGCTACTTCTTTTGCCTGTTGATAATCAATGGGAAAATATTGAAAGGAATTATACCTTCAATGTTCAGTTCAGGTAGAAATCCTGAAGTTTGAAGGGAAAAAACACTAAAAATATCTTTATATTAAAATTAAACAGACTATCTTTAAATCTGGCATACTATAGTAAACAAAAAGAGATAGATGAAAAGATATAATTAACTAGTTCAAAATCAAATAACATTTTCATAAACCAACCCTATTCCGCATAAAGGTATATGGACTTACGGAACTTTCTCTTCAAATATGCTTTCAAATTACACTTTGATGCTACAAACGATGATTTGTGCCAAAGCATCAGCTGAAAAAAATTTAAGATAGACAAAATTATAAGAACTTGGCTTTTAATGATTATGCCGTGAGCACAATTTCACAGTTGAATGACATAAGAGAATTTTTTCCCCTCGATTTTCAAATTGTGTACTTTTGATGTTCTTTTATTCAAATATTTTGGTTGTTCAACTATGCTTTGTTTGACAAGCCATTGTTCTGAAAAAATTATGTAATGCTGTCAATTAATTTACTCTAAGGTGTCAAAGTTAATAACATTTCCTGTATATATGAAAAATACTTTTTTTGAGGAAATCTTAGAAATTAGAAAGGAATTTTCAATGTCACCTTTAGATTAATTTTATTTAACTCGGAAGTTTACTTTTTGTAATACTTATTGTTGTTGTTGTTGTTTATGATAGTACTTGCCATTTATAAGCTCGCTGTCACAATCAATAATTTTAAGGTAGGGGTGCGTAACTTGTTTTAGTAGCGTGAACTAAGGTCAAGAGTATTTCTTATCTACTGAAGCATCACATTCGCTGTCACAGCCCCTTTTTACGGAGGGGGGGGGGAAATTCACACATCTCATAGGTAGAATAGAGGAAGAACAATCATCTCCAGACTGGAACTCGAACCCAGGACGTCCAGAAGACTGTGAAGACGCGCTTGTGACAGGACGTCGGCTTGTAATATTTAAGTTTTATAATCAATCCTAGCTTATTGGAGAAGAATAGGTAGAATATATCTCATAGATAGAATGGATGAAGAACAACCATCTCCGGACCGGGACTCGAGCCCATGACGTCCAGATGCCTGTGAAGACGCGCTTGCCCTGTGGCAGGACGTCACCTTGTAATATTTAAGTTTTATGATCAATCAGCTTTTTGGAGAAGAATCGGTAGAATAGATCTCATAGGTAGAATAGATGAAGAACAACCATCTCCGGACCGGGACTCGAACCCAGGACGTTCAGATGACTGGGAAGACGAGCTTGTGACAGGACGCCGGCTTGTAATATTTAAGTTTTATGATCAATCCTAGCTTATTAGAGAAGAATCGGCAGAATAGATCTCATAGGTAGAATAGATGAAGAAAAACCGTCTCCGGACCGGGATTCGAACCCAGGACGTTCAGATGACTGGGAAGACGAGCTTTTGACAGGACGTGGGCTTGTAATATTTCAGTTTTATAATCAGTTCTAGCTTATTGGAGAA